>JAQGCC010002656.1:0-17650 GCA_034698905.1 Xestoiulus laeticollis | reverse complement strand
GTCATCAGATTACCATTAGCTGCAATTGGTTACAACTGACAAACATTGGTTTATCAATGACAGTCATTGGCTTATCAATGACAGCCATTGGTTTATCAATGACAGTCATTGGTTTATCAATGATAGCTATCAGCTTACCATTGACAGACATTGGTTTATCATTGGTAGTCATTCTATTATCATTGGATGTAATTGCTTACCACTGGCAGACATTTATTTATCATAGGTGGTCATCAGATTATCATTGAATGAAATTGGTTACCAATGACAGACATTGGTTAATCAATTATTGCTATCAGACCATCATGTCTTGTAACAAAAAATGTGTATAAAGTAGGCTTATATCTGAGTTTTTTTGTAAATTTTCTTCAATGTCTTGACTTCTGGTTTTTGACCATGGTTCTTAGCAAAAATTTCTTGTCTTCTGGTTCTTGATAAATTTCCTGACATGTGTTTGACTTCTTGATTTTTAGTTTTTTATTTTTTGGCAGATGTTGCCATGCACTTCTGTATCTCAGAAAATTATCAGCTGCATGTATGTCTTGACTTCTTGATTTCTTTAATTTTATTTACTTTTATATTTAATTCTATTTACCTAGTTAATTTATTTGTGATTTCATCATTAATAGGTGCAATTTTATGGGTGGAAAATTACACCGGTTTGAATTTTGGAGACACCCTGTTCATAATCATATGAAAGTAGTAGTACTTGAATGTAGGACATTCTTTCCGGTTACATCAATATAAATATCATTGTGTCATAGAAGATAGACAGTAGGAGGAGAATATATCGACAAAATCCATCACACAATAGAGACAATTTTTAAAAATCCTATATTCAGCATCTTCAATGACGTCAATTCGGACACTCGTACGTCATCTTTAGTTAAAATTATATATAATGACATCGATGAAATTGAAAATGTTGTTTCACATTATCGCCAACAACTTGTTATATCACTGTAAGGAAACATAAATTAAAACTAATATCATTCACATCCGAGAATTTCACTTTTGAAAATGTGCTTTTTGGACTTTTGCGCTTTTGCGCTTTTGGCCTAGTTTCACATGTGGGAAATTGGATGAGAATTGAGATATGCGAATTTATGATAAATTTTATAAATTGCTTCAACGCTGTTACGAAGAGGATTTTCATCTTCTTCTTCTTCTTATCTTTTCAGATATTCAGAGCAATTCATCGCCATATTTACTGATGTCCTTAATAGCCTACTTCTTAAATTTGATTTGTGAACTTGTGTTTCGCTAACATCTTTACACGTTTTCTGCAAACATTTCATCTTTTTTTTTGCCTTTTCTAACTTTTCATGCTTCAGGACATAATTTAACATCAAATTTGGTTCTGACAAACATACTGACAGAATTATGGAAAAGATTGTTGAATTTTTGCATAGTTGCTATATAATGTTACTTGAGGAAGTTTATAATTTGCACAAACTTTTGAGTCTTACAAAGTTTTGCAAAATTTTAGCTTTGAAAATTACATTTTATGAAATTTGTTTTTTAAATTTTACAAAGTTTTAAAATTTACACACTTTGAAAAGATGCAAATTCGTTTAATCCTACATTTGTAATAATAATGTTATTACAAACTTATGTTTTTAAAAAACAAGATATTTTTTTAGAAAAATAAGTGTTAAACACTTTTCAAAAATAATATACTATTTTACTATTTAAAGATTTATGTTGAGGTTTCCCAAAATTTTAATATTTTCAAAAATTATACTTTTTTCATCTAAAATTCATTAATTATCAATTGTTGCATTAATTGTATTTGTAAAAATTGAATTTTGTTTTACAAAATAAATATTTTTTCTAAACAAGTACAATATCTTTTTATTCAGAATTTCAACATTGTCCCCAAAATTTATTTTATTATTCAAATTTATATTTGTTTATTAAAATTAAAATTCCTTCCAAAAATTAAAACTGTGTTCACAAAATTAATGTTTTTCTCCAATAACAAATGTTATTACAAATGAAGATATTGTTATTAATAATAAATATATTATTAATTAAAATCAAATTGAATTGGATAAGTCAAGACAATTTTTGTTCATGCATAAAACTGATGCTTAAACTTTTCCAACACATATTTTTATAAAAAAAATTAATATTTCTGAAAATAGTCATTTTGTCAGATTTGGACTTGCCATGAAAAAACGTGGACAACTTCAATATCATCCTAAACACTTTGAAAACAAAATGATTTTTACTATTAATGACAAAAACAGTTCCATAACCTATTTCAAAATATTGTAAAACCTGTCTACATTGAACCCCCATGGGACCAGGCAAAAGTTTTCACATTAGACAGGTGTTCATTGTATGGAGGTTTGCTATGAAAACACAATATCCAATGAACTATGTTTATTGTACATGTATACAATTGAATACACTTGTATAACATTATGCACACAATCCTTTCAATGCATCTACAGTATTCATTATTTTAGGTTTTTTTAAAGAAATATTCTAGATTTTGCACCCAATTTGGTAAATTTATGATAGCTGGTTACGATATAGGTGAGGTAAGTGGAATTGTACACGTAGATTGAACCAATGATTTGGGGTAAAAAATAGCCTTTTCTTATTATTTTTGGCATAATTTATCAAATGCAAATATTATATTTTATCCAATGTCAATTTCATGTAGATTTTCGTTCGCTCATCTTGCTCGATACGTACATGTATGTACATGTACACATGTACTTTGATTTGCAATTGGCTACCAGTACCCAAAATTACTACAGACTAAATAAGGGAATTTCCCCTGATTGTTGTAGAGTGCCCTCTAGTTGCTTAATTGGGAACTCAATGTCAAGTGTATTATGTAGCGAGGTTTAGACCTATTCTGGGGACTAAAAGTGTTCAATGTACAAAGTATGCCTGCAGGTGTTCATTGTATCGAGGTCTGTCTTAATGTTATTTCTATGAAAGATGTCCGGGACCAACCAAAAGTGTTCAAGATAAGGAGGTGTTCACTTTATAAAGGTGTTCAATATGACAGGTTTCACTGTATTTGTTTATGTATACATTGTTTGTATATTACATTTTATGGAAATATATTTGTAAAGTTTATAATTGCAGAGGGTTTGGTAAATTTTACAGACATATTTCCATAGAATATACATAAACAAAAAAATTAAACAAATACAGTGAAACCAGTCAGATTGAACACCTTTATAAAGTGAACAGTACCTCCCTAACTTGAACACTTTTGACTGGTCCCGGACTGCTTCCATAGAAATAACATTAGGACAGACCTCGATACAATGAACACCTGCAGTTACTTTGTACATTGAACACTTTTTAGTCCACAGGATGGGTCTAACCTCTCTACATAATACTGTCTTATCTCACTATTGAGTTCCCAATTAAGCCCCTAGAGGACGCTCAACAACAATCAGGGGAAATTCCCTTATTTATTCTGTAGTTATTTTGGGTACTGGTAGCCAATTGCAAATCATAGTGCATATGTATCAAGCAAGATGAGCAAACGAAGCTACACGGAATTGACATTGGATAGAAAAAAGGATATGTTATCCATGCAATTGATATGGGAAAATCCCCTGTAAGGACTTTAGCAAAAGAATTTGGTGTTTCTGTGGGATGCATTTTTTCGATATGCTCATTGTTCATTGGATATTGCCTTTTCATAACAAACCTCCATACAATGAACACCTGTCTAATGTGAACACTTTTGCCTGGTCCCATGGGTGTTCAATGTAGACAGGTTTCACTGTAATAGAATATTTCTGCTAGGTCTTTGTACATTTCATTTGTTCCTACCAGTTTCCAAAATTAAATAACAAAATAATTTAGAAAAAAAAGGCTTATTCTGGTATGCAACCCTCTTTACAGAATCTGAACACGTTTGGAAATACTGGATGCATGGGTCATGCATGGCATATATATATAGTCATGTATAAAGTTTTATATCATTGTACATGTGCAATTGTATTTGTAGTTTTATATACATGTATCATTGACCATGTACAGTAAAAAACATGGATTTACAAGAGTGAAAAAATTTATTTTGGCCCATGCATGTACATGCATATATGTTTATATTATGTCCCATGTATGGCAATTAATATTATGATAATCACATAATATAAAAACTTTTCAGAGGGCATATACATGTATAGCCATGCATATCTGAATTTTGTAAACACAAACTTAATAGAATACATGTATGAACACGTTTGGCGATACTGGGTGCATGGACATGCATGGTTTGTTTGTATATAGCGACTTTATATTCAAGATATATAGTCATGTATGGCCATGCATGTACATGCATATGGTGTTTTATATTATATTGTCCTGTAAAAAAAACATGGATGAAAAAAATATTTTGGGCCAAACATGTACATGTATATGTACATGTATGTTGATTTTAATTTAGACTATGTTCCATGTGTGCTTATTTTATGATAAACTCTTAATATGTCTGAAAAAAATTATGTGCTTATACATGTACAGTGCACATGTATAGCCATATCAGAATTCTGTAAAAAAAACTTAATAAAATATGAACACATTTTGAGATATACATGCATGGACATGTATCCGGATACATGAATGGACATATTATTAGGATGCATGTATGACTCTTTTGTGGTGGATTTAAAATTTGTATTTATGAAATTCTGATATGGCCATATAAATGTACATGTTGACATGGCTCTTAGCACACCTGATAGTTTGTATTTGTAAGACACACTGAAATAAGATCAAAATCTTAAAAATACCTGCAGCACGAGACCTTAATTTCTGAGTCTAAATGAAGTTGTTTGTTGCTAATTTATGCTTTTTTGCCTTCTAAGTTTATTGTAATTTTGTTGACCCTTTGAGTTATTGATTAGCAATTGATAAGCCATAAACCGCATTTGACCTGAATCCATATCGCCATTTGACCTCGGGCTTTCTTTGTTCTGGTTTGACCTCTTTTTCACCAATCCATCAAAACTTCAGGAGGCCTTTTTTGAAAAAAAAAATTCAAATGGGATTTTTACAACCTCACATGCATTAATTATTATTTCGGACCATTTGCATATATACAATATATGATATTGCGCAAATTTAAACGCATTATAAATAATGTAGACTAATCATAACAATAACAATTTTCTTGACCCCAAATCCATTTAGAACACTGACCACGTGTCTGTCTTATATATGTGCATGTACATGTATGGTTTAATTACTAGCCTAATGCAGTATTTCTATAGTATACGATAGGGAGGATAAATAAAGTCGGCTCTCTTTATAACGAACGCCAAGGGGGATGGGACATTCTTTCGTTATACTGACAAGTTAATATAAATTAACTGATCAGGTACAGGCATTTTGGTCGAGAGGAGCCACTTTTATTCGTTATATCGAGGGGTTCGTTATACTGAGAGGCTAATACATTATAAAAATATACATGCATTTTGGTCGGGAGTAGCCATGCACTCTGTTCGTTATATCGAGCATTTCGTTATACAGAACGTTCATTATACCGAGTGGCATTATAAGTGTAGGCATTTAGTTCGGATTAGCTACTCTGTTTTGTTATACAGAGTGTTCGTTATACTGATAGGTTAATACATTATAAAAATATATAATGTAGATATACACGTATGCATTTTGGTCGGGGACTCTGTTCGTTATACGAGAGGCTAATATATACAAGCGTATATATATACAAGCGTATACAAGGTATACATTTTGGTCGGTACCATGCTGCCATGCACTCTGTACGTTATATCGCGCGTTTCGTTATACAGAACGTCCGTTATATCGAGCATTTCGTTATACAGAACGTTCGTTATACTGAGAGGCTAATACATGCATGGAAGTTAGCATTTCGGTCGGGACCAATCACTGTTCGTTATACCGAAAGGCTAATAAAAGAGTTAGGCATTTGGTCGGTACAATGCTACCATACACCCTGTTCGTTATATCGAGCGTTTCGTTATACAGAACGTTAGTTATACCGAGAGGCTAATACATGGAGGTATATAGGCCCCAGTGACTTTGTTCGTTATACAGAACGTTCGTTGTACCGAGAGGCTGTCATTGATGACAGATTAGCAAGTGAATTTGGTCTTAATTGATTTAAGCCCTTTGGTCCCAGTGGGCGGTCCAAAGCGGAAGCGAGAAATTGAATTTAAGCCAACCTGTTTAAAGTGGACGTTGAAACTCAATTAAGTAAGACGGACGACGTGGGAGGTCGCTCAGATCCAATCCCAAAGGGGGGTGCTGCTTTTTTTTTTAAAAAAAACTTTCAAATTTGAAGGTGTATAAAGGTAGAGGGGGATTATACCCTATCAATTTCCCTGTTCGATGATCGTGACCGTTCCTCTTTAAGATCGTGACCCCCATAGAGGTGGGATTTCTGTTTTAAATTCCCCTTAACATGTATATCAGGGGCATTTTTTCAATCAATTTAGCTTTGCTTTGTAAAAATCGTGATGTCAGCCCATTTTTAATGATGGTTAATTGTTAACTATATACTCATTAACTGGTCCTAATTAAAAAAGGGGCACAGGGTAACAGTATTGAGCTGCAGTGTCAAAGGTCAAGGTCCCAACAAGTTGAGTTTGGAAAAGCAGTAAGTTTGAAACAATATGTATTTCACCTTGTTTGTTTCTAAATGTTGCAAGAAAGCAAGATTTTTTATATTAAAAACATAATGATTAGGTCTTAATCTTAAGACTAAAATGTTGTCTTAAGAGTAAGACCAAGATAAATCTTCAAAATGGTTACTCTTATACCAAAATTAAAGTGTCTTAAGAGTAATACCAAGACTAATTCTTCAGAAAAGGTCTTAAGCAAGACTAAATGATTAAGAAAATGTCTTAGACAAAGATTAAAGTGCTGTCTTAAGAGTAAGACCAAGACTAAATCTTCAGAAAAGGTCTTTTGACTAAATGATTAAGGAAAGGTCTTAGACAAAGACGTTGTCTAAAGAATAAAAGACCAAGACTAAAGTGTTGTCTTAAGAGTAAGACCAAGATAAAATCTTCAGAAAAGGTCTTAGACCAAAACTAAAGGAATAAGAAAAGGTCTTAGACCAAGACTAAAGTGTTGTCTTAAGACTAAGACCAAGACTAAATCTTCAGAAAAGGTCTTAGACCAAAACTAAAGGAATAAGAAAAGGTCTTAGACCAAGACTAAAGTGTTGTCTTAAGACTAAGACCAAGACTAAATCTTCAGAAAAGGTCTTTAGCCAAGACTAAAAGATTAAGAAAAGGTCTTAGACAAAGACTAAAGCGTTGTCTAAATAATAAGACCAAGACTAAAGTGTTGTCTTAAGACTAAGACCAAGACTAAATCTTCAGAAAAAGTCTTTAGCCAAGACTAAAAGATTAAGAAAAGGTCTTAGACAAAGACTAAAGCGTTGTCTAAAGAATAAGACCAAGACTAAAGTGTTGTCTTAATAGTAAGACCAAGACTAAGGTGTTATTTTAATAGTAAGACCAAGATTAAATCTTCAGAAAAGGTCTTAGACCAAGACTAAGTGATTAAGAAAAGGTCTTAGACCAAGACGAAAGTGTTGTCTTAAGAGTAATACCAAGATAAATCTTCAGAAAATGTCTTAGACTACATAAGACTAAATCAATACATGAACTTGTAAAAATAGACTTCTCTGTATAACGAACGAATGTCCCATATCCCCATGGTGTTCGTTACATCGAGAGCCGATTGTATTTTGTTCGTGGTCATTTGCTATAGAAATGTTTGTGCCTCCATCCAATTAAATTTGAATTAAATCCTATTTGACAATTTGAAATTTTATTTGAATTTATACAAAGACCCGGAAATTTGTTCAATGATTCCAACGTTTTGCAAAATGCCCTTTGATTGTATTGTAAGAAGGGTCCTTCCCATTTCATTCGGGGACATTTCTACCTTTGGTATACACGTGCTTTTCACTTTTTTCCCATAATGTGTTTCATATGGAAGGAAAAACACAATGGATTTTACCACCTACGCATATGGCCATACATGTATATGGAAAAAATTGTCATAATTTTCCCTCTTTTTTCACATGGGGCCTTTTACCCATTGTTCCATTTTGCACCCTGATATCTGGAGAAGAAAGTTTCTCATTTTCACATCAGATCTAGTGAAAAGAACCCTCGTTTTATACAAAATATGCATTTTTATATTGTCACCTTAAAACCTATTGTTACCTATACAACTCGTAGATCCTGATATGGGATTTTTTGGGAAAAAATGGGATTTTATACTGGTTTTCATGAGAAAGGGTGGTTGAATAGAACTCTTTGATATGGATCTTAGACTTGCACCTGGAATTATGTGATTTATGTGGTATACTATAACCCCATAGAAGGGTAGACAATTATCAGAAAATGCCACATCTGGTATACATATGTTCATATCAATTACATGTATATGTATACGTGTAAGGCCATGTATGGAGTTCTATGGAATTAAGTAAACATTCCAGGTGGAATAATTAAACATGGTTCATAATTGGAAATACATATACATTATTTATAAAATGTCATGTATGGACATAGAGCCCATATCAGAAATTTGTATGTACAATTTTTACTGTATAGCCTACATGTATTATTTTGTATATTTACGAAATTCTGACATGCCTTTGTATTCATTTATAGTGTTTTAAACATGCAAATCCGTTACAAAAAAGCCATGCATGAGCATGCATGTCCATGCATCCAAGTACATGCTAAAATATATGTATATATCTCCAAATGTATTAAATTTTGTATTAAAGTTTTAATACGTATTAAAGTTTATATTTACAGAATTCTGATAGCTATAATACGCCTATAAATTTTCAGAGATATCAAGAGATTATCATAATATTGCCAGATATGGAACATAAAATCTGACATAAATATACAATTTTTGCCAAATGCTGGAGAGAGTTTATACACTAAAGCTGCTTTTGCAGTATTTTGAGTACCCCTTAAATAAGCTTATAAGAATGTTTTCAGATATTAACTTGTAAAAACCAATCCTTAAAATCAATGAAAATAAGAATCTTACGACACAACATAATGATCTTTGTCTATATGACCTACATGTATGACATCGAGCTGCCGTTCGTTATAAAGAGAGTCATTTAGTAGTGTGGTATAGGGAAGTGGCCATCCAAGCCCTTCGTTATACCGAGAGGTTAATCCATAAGAGTTGGTCTGGACCAGTCACTCTGTTCGTTATATCGAGAGCCGACTGTATGGACAACTTTTCCACCAGAGTTAATAAAATATAATAAAAAAGTTAATTATTCATAAAATAATTTTCACACAGCATTCTTCCTCAGTTTGCTTATATATCAGGATTAAATCTTGTTTCCCATTTATCAAATGTTACAAATTGTTCAAGTTTTAAAAAGCAGCCACTGCATGTTTTCATATTTCCAACCTTGCATTGCTTCAAATTCATCATTTTTATTAATAATGAGTGGCAGCTTAGTAAATTAGTGTGCTTTTTTTTTCTCTATTGTTTTGAATATGTCCTCCTACAACTCATTTCAATTGTGCTTCTCCCTAAATTTTCAAACGTCGACCTTTTTGTCCACTTTCGCATTTATTAGTATTATTAACAGGTATTAGCTATCTCTCTCCATATACATGTACAATGTATTAGCGTTTTAAAAAATGTTTTATGGCCATTCGTGGTTTATTATTAGACTACTTTTTTTTTGTTTTTGAATCAAGTGTGTACTCGCTATATTGAAACAGGGCCACCTGTTTGCAAAAAGCCTCCCTAATCGCCTTCAAATGCAAATTTTTGAAATTTTGACATGGTCAACGTGTTCACCTTCTAATAACCATTTTGACCAACTTGAATTTTCTACGCTGAAATTAAGAAAAATTCACTTTTTTTATGCACTCAAAAATCACTGGATTTACATTTGTGCTGACTTGACTTTTTTACTATCTTATATTATAGTGTTGACTCGAGTTTTTCTAATGTATATGTGGGTGGAAATTTACTTTTTATGGCTTTTCGTGTCGTGAATTTCAGTTTACAAGTCCAGTGTTAGAGGAAAAAAAAACAAGGTGATCTGGCTTTGAAATGGAGTTTGTCGGCATTTACAATTTTACTTTCAACACAACTACATCTTTAAATAAAAATGGAATTGGATTAGCAATTCAATATATTAACTTCTCATTTTAAAGTAGTTTTGAATTTTTTTATATTTTGTACTAAATCTTGTAGATAAATTCATCAATATCAAAATGCCATAAATGTGTATTTTATGTACAATTTTTTACATTGTATATATAGTAATTGTCGATCACAGCGCCCCCATGCAACATAAGTAGCAGCGTTCAATGGAATGTCTATGGGAGCATGAGGAAGGGGTTGATTTTTTAGGGGAAGGGTTAACATTTTGGAATGGAGGACCCACTATCTTGTTAATTGTCTGTGGATAAGATTACGGGGAAATTTTGGGAGTAATTGGGTGAGTAGATCAAAAGTTTTATAAATATGAAAAGGTTGCCACATAGCCACATACATGTATACTTACATGTATATACATACTTTTCTTCATATATATATATATGATATCAATATATATATATATATATATATATTGATTCAATTAAATATTAATAGTGAATTTCGTTTTAATAGCATATCAATGAATTAAAATAGCAGATTTATTTATATTTTATTGCATTTTTAATCCATTTTTCAGGTATGTAGATTTGAATAAAAATTAAAATATTATACATGTTTGTATTTACCCTTGTTAAAATCTGAAGTGTACTTGGTATACTAAGTGCACTTAGTATACTAACGGAAAATCAAGTACACTTTTCCTAGTATACTTTACTGCATGTAAAGTGTACTTAGAAGTATACGAAAATATACTATAAAGTATACTAAGTTGTCCAAAAAAAGTGAACTTATAATATACTAACGGAAAATCAAGTACACTTTTCCTAGTATACTTTACTGTAAAGTGTACTTAAAAGTATACGAAAATATACTATAAAGTATACTATAAGTTGTCCAAAAAAAGTGCACTTAGTATACTAACGGAAAATCAAGTACATTATTCCTATAGTATACTTTACTGTAAACTGTACTTAGAAGTATAATAAAGTATACTAAGTTGTTAAAAAAAAGCACTTAGTGCACTTTACCAAGTATACTTTTATTTTGACAAGGGAACATTGAAATTTACAATTCGATATAAATTTTAACAATTTCGGTTTAGTCAACAATTCAAGTTGTATTTAGTATTGCCTAAATAGTAATATAAAACGATTAGCAAAGTTATTATTTCTAATTTCCAATTGAGATTCTCGCAGATAAATTATTTTAAAATACAAACTGTTATTTAAATAGAAAGTCAGGTTTTTTTTTTAAAAAAAAAAAAAAAACATTCCTTCGCAATTATCTTATTAAATTACATTATCTTGAATTATCTTGAATTTAAACTCGATTTTCCACATCGTGTAAACGATTTATGGCAAAGCAATTTGATCAAGGTGCTCAACTAGACTAATTTTAAAAAAATGAATAAAAATAAATATAGTGTATAGGGCTGATTCGGACGATAAGAGGCGCCACTAGTCGGCAAATGTTGCTATTATATTTTACAAATAAGGCAATACTTTTTATGACTGAAAATTTTCAAAAAAAAAATAGTTTGCATCTAATAGCGATTTGTTGGTTTTAAAATCCATATTGAATAAGGATAGACTTATTGTTAAAAATCCCCTTAATTCTATATTATAAAAAAAAGTCATTAATTAATCTTCATAATACTGAAGTTGCTTTTGTGAAACTAAATATTAGGGGACTTAAGATTTGAAATTCAAAAATAACAGTTAGCTACCGTAGGCTCTCGATATAACGAACGCCGAGGGAATGGGACATTCGTTCGTTATACCAAGAGATCTGTTTTCACACATTTTAGTGCCTGAAATATGCCAAAGTTTTTTGCCCCAACAGTACTTCTGTCTTCTATTAAACACCGGGAATACAATTTTTGCTAAATTTTAGTCTCTGACTTACGAAATCGAATTGCAGTTCGTTATAAACGGTCATTAGGTATTGTGGGATAGTGAAGGGACCAGCCTAACCGTTCATTATTATAGAGCGGTTCGTCATACAGAACGTTTGTAATGCCAAGAGATTAAATGATAGATATTTTGGTCGGAATCAGCCAATCTGTTCGTTATATCGAGCGGTTCGTTATACAGAACGTTATACCGATGAGCTAATACATTTTAGAAGTATAGGCTCAAGTAGCATATAGGCATTTTAATCGGAACCAGACACTCCGTTCGTTATATCGAGCGGCTCGTTATATAGAACGTTATACAGAGGGTCTATAACATGAGAAGTATAGGCATTTCAATCGGAACCAGCCACTGTGTTCGTTATACCGAGAGGCTAATTACACGAGAAGTATACGCATTTTTGGCGGGACCAGCCACTATATTCGTTAAAACGGTACGTTATACAGAACGTTCGTTATATCGAGAGGCTAATGAGAAGTATAGTGATTGATTCGGTGGTGAACAGCCACTCTGTTCGTTATATCGAGAGCTGACTGTTTAACAGGTACAATGGCACATATTAAACATTTTCTTAAAGTGTCTTAAGCGTAAGACTATGACCTACCCACTGGCGCCATCTATGAACAAGTTATCTCAACTATTAAGAAACGTTATAAAATATGGTACAAACTGTTGATTTCAGATATAAAAATCCTTGATCAAAAGTGTTTTTTTTTTCATTTTTACATCTCCATAAGTAGCTCATTAAAAGTGTTATCAGTATTTCCAGGATCACGGTATTAAAAATGGTGCCCCAATAAAGTCATGCTGAGACAAATGATTGAAGGTAAGAGGTTAAAGGTCACCTTCGATATTCCATTCCTGATACGGTGGCACCCCAAGCAGTCATTGTGTAGCATTTACATGTAAGATAATAAAAAAAAAGCCTATTTTTAAGTTGTAAATTCGTTCAACTGGAACGCCATGTCCAGAGTTTAATAATACAAAATCTATAATTTTTTGTCCATATTATCTGTTTTGGGAGGCAGACAGGGGGTTGAGAGTGATATCCTTGAACTAAGTTAAGTTCGCAGTAGGTAAATAATGCCTGTCAGCTTATCATTTGGTTAGGATTAGCACGAAAGGCTGCTTAATCTCATGAGAAGACAAATCCATATCTGGCCCAAACTGCCTTTCGATGGCGCTACTGGTGGTACCCTCTCCGGGGGGTCCTTCTCCTCCAGTCACGACACGCTTTGTCACCCCACGGGACGGGACTAATCGAGGGGAGGCTAATTTAGGTTGCTTACCAGATAGGAAAAATCATGCCCTTCGTTTCAACTTCAATAAAAATTGTTAGAGTGAAACCTGTGAATAGCACAAACCAAAAGGTGTGCCATTATAGTGAGATGTGCTACTTTGAGGTAATTTTGTTATATGTGTGTACATGTAATATTGATACGTGCCCACTGAGTTGTCGCTGTTAGGGAGATATTCGCGAATGTCATTAATATGGAAATGGTTATGACTATACGGCGCCACTCGTGGAGGTTTTAGGAAGGTGAGATTGGTTGATGCATTTGACCGATATCAGCTTTCTAAAAGCTCCACGAGTGGCGCCATAGTCGTCACGATTTCAATATTCGAGGATGGAATTGAAATAGTTGGCGCTGCCAAATGAATCAACCAATCCCAGCTTCCTAAAACATCCACGAGTGGCGCCGTAGGTCATTACGATTCCCATATTCACGAATGGAATTGAACAAATGAATCAACCAATCTCAGCTTCCTAAAACCTCCACGAGTGGCGCTGTAGATCGTTACGATATCCCTATTCACGATTGGAATTGTAGGTGGCACTGCCAAATTAATCAAACAATATCAGATTCCTAAAACATCCACTAGTGGCGCTGTAGGTCGTAACGATTCCCATATTTATGGATGTAATTGAAGTAGGTGGCGCTGCCAAATGAATCAACCAATCTCGGCTTCCTAAAACATCCACGAGTGGCGCCATAGTCGTCACGATTTCAATATTCGCGGAAGGAATTGAAGTAGGTGGCACTGCCAAATGAATCAACCAATCCCAGATTCCTAAAACCTCCACAGTGGCGCCGTAGGTCGTTGCGTTTCCCATATTCACGGATGGAATTGAAGTAGGTGGCACTGCCAAATGAATCAACCAATCCCAGCTTCCTAAAACCTCCACAGTGGCGCCGTAGGTCGTTGCGTTTCCCATATTCACGGATGGAATTGAAGTAGGTGGCGCTGCCAAATGAATCACACAACATGGTCCGCTTTCATGACTATAATGCACTTGTTACAAAAGACTTAAGACAATGGACAAGGTCAGCGTTACGTGCAGCGCCCCCTTGTGGTAGTAAGTTGCAATTTTTGTAGGGGATAGAAACGCGATTTTAACACAGAACTACATTATAAACAAACCTTTAAATAATAATATGTAGCGATCTAATCACGATACCAAAATGAAACTTTGGGAGGTTTAAGATAATAGTACGAAATAATTTTGTAAATTTTTTCAAAATTTTAAAATAGTAATTTTTTGAAATATTAATGAAGAAACCATCTTCATTGCTTGAAGATCCTTCTCTAGCTCCCTTACAAGTTTTCAATTTTTATTTGCCACTACATGGCGCTACCTACTCGCGCATGCGCTGTTTTGTAACGCGGACATTGTCCATTTTTTTAAATCTTAAGATTTAAGACTAAGACTTAATTTAGAATCATGTCTTAACTCTTAAGACAATGTAAAATGCCCAATTTCTGCCACGTTCATATTTACAAAATTATGTTACAAAAATTGCCCTAAAAAGGTATAAAATGAATTTTTCAACCATATGGCAAATGCAATTTTAAAAATGATACGATTTCCCAATATTACCACCCAAGTCTAACAAAATCCTTTTTGCCTTAAATGGATTCTTAAAAAGCCAACATCATAATTTCATCAAAAACATTTCCTGTAAAAATAGCAGTTTTTTTTTCCACCAAGTACATAAATATAACATGTATATTTTGTGTCACATTTTCTTAAACAATTTGTGTTTTAAATTTGGAGCAAATTGTTGCTCACCAAGCGTGACAGATTCAATTTTCATAGTCTTCATACAGTGTACGTGTTATAAAAAACGTAATAAAGGAGGCTGAATTTATAGGACAAATAATTAATGAAAAAAAAGCATGAAATTGCGAATTTGTGACAATGAAAAGGTCACATTGGGAAGAAAGATACCAGTCACTTGACAGAAACGTCATAACTATGACATTTTACATTAAAATGTGTTACGAAAAATGCAAATCTGACAAATTCCTGACAATGGATGAAAGTCGTGACCTCGCCAAAATGATAAAATACAGATTTTTGGCAAACTAGAGACACCCCTAAGAGAAACATCATATTAAATAGTAATAAAAAACAAATCCAGATTATATAGCTTACCTCTTTATCCTTATGAAGAAGAATTGTCAACTTCCGGGTTATGTCGATTGAACTTCCGGATCCACCTTTACGTACTCCCAACTGACCTAACCCAGCATATTTTTTAATTGTATTTGACAACCTCCTCGATTTGCATAAATTCAAATGAGGCTCCAATTGTAAAATGTTGTTTTGAAATTGGAGGCAACAAGTGTGAGAGGTGAAAGCCCTTAATCGACCCTTGACCCCTGACCTCCCCCTTCGCCTTCTCACTCCCACTTCTTCCGTTCACACCTGACAAAAGCGTCAGGGCGATTTACGACTGACAACATGGCGGTTTTAGTCTTAAAAAAACACACAAAAAGGACATTTTGTTATTTATTTCCTGATTCTCAATTGACCGTAAATTTAAAAAAAAGTCTAAAAAACAGATCTGGACAAACGATCATCAGGGGGTGAAAACGTACTCGAGGGTGTCGCCCTTTGACCCCCGGCTACTAATGGAGTACGACCCTTGTGGACAAATTGTATAGGACCATACTTGCACGTGCCACATTATATGCTTAATAGACGATATGGTTAAAACATGGCTTCATTTCAATGGGTATTTTTCGGTTAGAAAATTACCATTATAATATGGTCTAAAAATGACGTCATGTTTTTTCCATTTTCTGACAAAACGTTCAATACATGGTTTAAAAATGACGTCATTTGATTTGATATTTTTCTGCAAGATAATGACCATACACAAGTGGTCTAAAATGACGTCATTTGAATGGGTATTTTTTGGTCTGAAAATTACCATTATAATGTGGTCTAAAAATGACGTCATGCTTTTTTCCATTTTATGACAAAACATTCAATACATGGTTTAAAAATGACGTCATTTGATTTGATATTTTTTGGTTAGAAAATTACCATTATAATGTGGTCTAAAAATGACGTCATGTTTTTCCATTTTCTGAAAAAACATCCAATACATGGTTTAAAAATGACGCCATTTGATTTGATATTTTTCTATAAGATAATGACATCTATAAGATAATTATACAAAAGTGATTTAAAATGACGTCGTGTTTTTCCATTATCTGAACAAACATGCAATACATGGTTTAAAAATGACGTCATTTGAATGGTTACTTTTCGGTCAGAAAATGACCATTAAAATGAGGTCTAAAAAGACGTCAATCTTTTGTTCAGAAATAGTCATTATAAATTTGTCTAAAAATGACGTCATTTTCTGACCAAAACATGCTTTAGAGAAACGACGTCAGTTGATTATATTAAGTCATATAGTGATCTAAAAAAGTCATTCAGCAGGGTCATTTTGACATCATTATCGGTTATTTTAGTGGCCATAAATGCCATCTTTACGACCATTTCGCTACCTGGAGAAATTTGCATTGATTTTTACTCAAAATCCGACTTTAAAGTGTGGGTGGGGCCATTACACGAATAAACAATGTTGTTATGAGAATGGCGCCATGAAGATGCTTTTAGGCGACGGCGCTCCTGCCTAATTCTTGGGCCGTGGGCCGCAGACAATTTGATAGAAGAGTGCAAACTCTTAATAACCAGCATTAAAAGTGGATTTCATTATGAAATGCTAATTGAGCAGCACGTCCTCCTTCCATCTTTGGATTTGAAAAATGTGGAGGAGGACGTAAACTCCTGGAAATAAGAAACAAAGTTAAGAAGAAGAGGAGGAGGAATCAAGACACACTCCAAAAACACAAGAATAGCTAGCTATTTTCACTATATTAACTTAAGGTCATTTGCAGTGGCAGAATTATAATTGTAATCGAAAATGAAATGCCAGGTAATATAACCTGTATAACAAAAACACGAAATCCAAGGCTAATACAGCGCATCAACTAAAGAATTAAAAATATTTTATCATGTTTAAACCTCGATTGTAGTATACTTATCGAAAGTGATAAACATATTAATAAATCTTTTAGCTTTGACGTGCTTGAACAAGTTTTTACATATTTTGGCTTCATAAAACCACATTTTTTTTATTTCTATTAGAATTTCTAAAACACCTTTAGTGAGTATGAAGCGGGAAAAGTAATATTTTACAATTGGATAAATTGGGAATAGAATATATTTAAAAATGTATTGATATTTTTATATTTTTCACCCAGATAGACAGCTATACAGATTTATAGATATTCTA
>JAQGCC010002655.1:0-17650 GCA_034698905.1 Xestoiulus laeticollis | reverse complement strand
AGTAGTTTTTTTAAAAGTATGTACATGTATCAAAATTTCCCTCATAGCAAAACATGCAGTTCAGAGTCAGTTCAGTTTTCCCTTAAAGATGTGGTTAGAAATATTGGTGGATTGATAGTGTTGTGACAACATGGCCCATCCTCGCTTCTCCAGTGGGCGCTATCGCATTCGTTCGCAACATGCCATACACATGCAACATCACCACAAAACCAAATGCTCCCCATTTGACGTTTTCAATAGTGTGTGTAATACATAAAATCATTGTGGTTTTAATTTAGTAAACGCGTTGTCAACGTGCCCATACCGCTGATATTTCCAAAAGAGGTTGATGAAGGCCTTTGGGGTGGTGAGGGCATCATAAAGGGATTACGAAAAAGAGATGTAAAATTTGCAAGGAGATTTCCTCGCTGGTGGACCCCGATACTTAAGCGAGCGATCCTACGCAGCGAAATTCTCGACAAGCAGCTCAGCATCATCGTTACCGAGCGTACTTTAGAGTTGATCGATCAGGCCTACGGTTTCGATAATTATATTTTGAAGGTACGACTGCGATAATTTTAACATGGGTCATGGTCATGGGTCAATTTTAACATGGTACCAACGTTTTTAAGAAATGTTAATGTGAATTGTTTTTCAGACGCCGGTTGTAGATTTAAGGTCTCGCTTGGGCCTAAAACTACGCAGAGACATGATTTATGCATTAATACACAAAACTACTTACAAGGACAATCCCGAAAAACAAAAAGAAATTTACGAGACGTATAAGGAATTCATTGTTCCCGTACGTGATTGTAAACCACATTGTAATTATCAAACCCACGACAAAGAATGCCTAAAACCTTTCAAATTTTCCGAATACAGGAAGAAGAATTGGAATGGATGGGTTTAACACTTCGCGAGGCTATCGAAAAGCAAAAAGCAATTGAAGCGGTTCAAGCAAGGTCCATTTATCCTCTTAAGAGAATATACCGGAAAGAATTATTGCAATACTTGAAAGGTATGCAGATTTGCAGCGTTTTAACTTTTCAATCCGCTTGGTCGTGCTTATCACGATTTGTGAAAGTAGCATTGAACTGCTAACAAGCTTTTTTAATTGTCTTTAATTTATAGAAATGGAAACCATGAAAGCCAGTGAAGGAGAGATAGACAATGCAAAGTATGCTAACCAGTGCAATGTTTCAATGGGTAGCATAATGAAGTAGAAAGTAATTAAGTTTTTTTTCTTTGCAGACAAAGTTGGTTGAACAAATGGAATCCATTTTCAAAAGGGAAAAGTCTAGATTAAGTTTGGCCAAAAACATCAAATGCTTTGTTATAGATTTAGTGTCCTCTACAGATCTCCATTTACAATAAAATGCTTAGGAACGTTTACAATAAATTAAAAATCTTTGGTTTCAATAATTTCAGTAAAATAAATAACAAATAATCATTAGTTATGATGCGAACTAAAATTGCCAAATTGCTATGCTTTAGGTAAAAATATAGTACTATCTGTGATTAAAGAATCGCTTCATTCAACCTAAAGACATCCCTGCGATTCACCTGCACATAGCATAGCGGCGCATCAAACAATAGAGAATCACATGATTCTAGCATGAATTCAGAACACAAACGAGTTTGTCTTTTCTAGAATCATTCTTGATTTTAATGAGTTCTGAATGGTATCAAAAACAAGCTGTTCTATTGCAATCATTGATTCCAGAATCATCCCAGAATGAAGCGATTCGTTAATCGCTGATAGCACAAATAACACTGTTTTTACCCTTAGTCATTTGAGACATTCTTATTTCTTACGGGTGTTAATATTCCCGGGTAACGATGATATAATATGGTTCGGGCAGCAAAGACCCTTTGATTAAAAATGTGATAATATGCGTACTTTATCAACAAAGAGTCCAATTCAAATTAGCAAACAATCCTTAAACATTCTAATACAATTTATTAATCATTATATATAATTATATACAAGTAATGTTCAGTTTAATTACAATCATGACAACTTATCAATCTTAACACTCGAGATAATGCAAAATAAATTAAGAGTCATTTTATATATTTGTAAAAATTTAACCCTACATCTTAAGTCGTATCTAGTACAACAAGCTTTTAAATTGCACAAACTCACCTATTTTTAAACTACCAACAAAGGTGCGACCTAAACCCAAGTTTTTCAGAGGGTTTTAGGCGATATATGCCAATTAACACACAATGTATATTTTCTAAAAAAATGCACTTTTGCATTATTACTCAATATTTATATTCGATCAAATTAATCATCAATTAGAAATTTAACGTGATGGGGATGAAGGGGAGTAACTTAAAAAAATGAATACCGGTAAAGCCAACCGTATAAAAATATCTCAGAGGCATTTTAATAGTTTCTCAAGTTCTCAATATTTTTAAGTGCTTTTCATTGAGGATATCGTCATTTCTTTATATAAGCATTTGTTTACTTTCAAAATAAATGACGTTTGATATGATGAAAATTAAAATAGTTAACCAAAACTGAAACTAGATTTTCTCGTAACATTGGTGCATCATTTCAGACGCAATAGTTTTCTCCAGAACAGTTTGATAACATGAAATTTTTAAAACATTTGAGATCTGTCACCTCGCTGAGACAAGAACGTAAGTTCGTGAACAAGTTTTCTGTAAAAAATATTCAGGTTGAGGTTATTGGTCGTTTTTAGTATCTGGTTGTGCCAATGCTCTGATATGGCACGTTGGCAACAGATCAGTCAAAGGCATTTGACTCAAGGCAAGAAAAAGTGATTTCCCAATCTATTTTAATAAGGCTTCAAAACATTTTCGTAGAAAAAACGTCAAACAGATTTCGAGAAAAAACTTTTTCCCAGTCTTCTTAGCAAAAGTATAGCAACATGTGTGGACGCCAATAGCTAGGTAATTTGCAATCGGCTAAATAGTCTCAACTTTTCATAGAAAAATAGTTACGAACAACTTTGCACATCAAAATCAGCTTCTGGTGAAATATAATATCACCGATACAAAACAAAAAAAAAAAAAGCACGTATATCACATTTTTTCCCCCAATCTTTTAAAACAAAAATAACCTCGCCTTGTGACCTTTACTTTATTCCCCATGATCATACCACCAAAATACCCCAAATCTCCGTTTTGAAACGAGTACTTTCACATCCAGAGAAAACCTGACCATGGTGGGAATGTAAAATTCTCGTTACTTTTCATAAACCCTGCATCAAACTTTTCTTAGAAACGATAAAAATATTCAACACGCCTTCAGGTTTCCCTGAGACAAAACTGATAGCTTTCATGAAAATTCATTGTCAATGTAAAATTCACGATAATACGCTACAAATTAAATGCTCCATCTTTAATCGGTACAAACTTAAAAAAATCATTCGACTTGCTACAGACAAAAAACTCAAAACTTACATTATTTGTCTACACACAATTTCTTAGTTACTAAAACGAGTTCTATTGAGTTAAAATGAGTTTTGTTTTGCATAAGAAATTTTTGTATCAGATTTCCTGAAAAGCTTGTTCTGTACAGAAAGTTTGGTTTTAGAATTCTAGTTGAAATTCAGCAAATCTTGTAAAGATTTGGAAGACTCGTACCTTTAAGAAATCGGCATGATGCATCGGACCATAATGGATGCAATACGAGATTTATATGTGTCGAGATTCTATAACCAGTCTAGCAGCAGTCGAAATTTAACTGTCAATTTCCATGTTATTACTAAAGTATTCGATGGCGATTTCGGGAATCTAGTACTCATGCAGTATGCTGCATGGCACAAGTTGCAAAAATAAAATAATCCCTCCCTCGTGTTGGGCGGCATGCACGTTTTCATTAAAAAAATTAACTAAAGCAACTTGTAATTTAATAAATTAAAAAAAATAAATGTGGGGTAGATAGGAAAATTCTTCGTATCCGTACATTTCCCCCCCAACGTCAAAAAAGCAGTACATACTTGCATTTAAAATTGACAATCGACTATGTGCCGATCCTAAGCGTGTCGCGCTTAAGCGACGCTCGTATTGTTCACGGGCAAAACTGTATGTACGTCGCAAGTCTCGTCTCGGGCAGGGGCGATGCGCTGAAAGCGAAAGATAAAATAAATTACTGCGATTCGGCTCTGAGGGACAAATAATGACATGCCAAACGTGCACAAAGATAAACGGAAGTAAGAAATGCCATCGAGTACCATGCACAAATACAGAAAAAGCAGCCAAATAGAGAGAGAACAAAGTCCACACACCTAAAAGTAACGAACTAGGAAGCAGACCTAGGCTCGGTTAGAATGTCCTTGTACGCACGCAAAAAAGAGGTCAAAGGCACTTTGTGTAGTTAAGTCACAGCAAGAGGATATGAATTAGTGTTGCGCGTGTGCAAGGTATTAGCCGAAATGCCTTGAAGAGGATAACACAATGCATATTCATGCACGAATTAAACTTATCTTTATACGATTTCTCATATTCAATTCGAACCCCTCGACCAAAAATTTTAGAAATTGTGACCTTATTTCAGCTAATAAATGCTACTTTTGAAATTTACATATTTTAACCCATGCAATTGTAGTATGAAAGTAGTTTGGAAATCAAAGTTACTTCCGAGACCACAACCACGTGCTAACGTCTCGTGACCCAAGATTCGGATTTTACAAATTTATCCCCTAAAATGGCATCTAGCCCAAGCTGTACCCCGACCAAAGTTTCAAGCGGCTATCTCTGTCAAGGCATTTACATGGGCATTCCTGTTGGCCGAGTGCTGGTCAGCTATCCTGAAGACAGAAGAGGCACTAGTGTTACGGGACCACGCCACTCCGTACTCGTCTCTGTCAGCTACCTTAGCGGTTCGTTTCTTGGCAAGTAGGGCACGCGTTACGTCAGAAGGCATGAGGGTGGCTTGGAGAACTCGAACGATTAGCCTGGAAAAAAAAAACGCCAATGAATATCCCCAGAAAACGATAATTCGACGGAAGTGGGAAAAGCAGATTTTTTTCGTACCTAGGCATTGGGGCAAGAACGCTCATTAAAATAACTATGAGCCAAAACTCGGGCGTGGTGAGGCAATGTTGTATAACCCAGTATTGGTTAGGCAGTGAAACACACGTCAGGCATATGGTGTCATAGATTAAATTGAAGGCGAAAAACACGCCAATGCTGATGAGGAAGGAGGCCACGTGGACAATAGTCTAAAAAAAAATGAAACAGATTGTCCAATCGTCACTAAAACAAACTCGTTTAAATGCATTTAGAAAGTTCGCTTACAAATGACTTGGTTTCTATTAGCAGATTAATCAACTGCACAAATAGAAGCGCCATAGTGATGGTGGTGCCAAATTCCCAGATACCCACAACGCTATCATGGTATGCCTAAAATTTGATAATGGATAAGTGGTCATCAGATTCCGACACAACTTTTGTTAGCCAAACCTACAGCAAATACTCGAATAAATTCCCCGGAGGGTTTATTTAAAATTAAGAAACGTTTACCCGGGGTTTATTCAAGATCGGGATTCCCCTAAAGTTGGTATCAATAAAATAATTCCCTTATCAATGCGCAATGAGCTATTAGAAAATGTGAGGCGCGAGCGTTTGGGGTATTCCCTAACACCTGATATCCATTAAAAATTACGCTCGTAACCAACCCGGAGTTTAATCGAGTATTTACGGTAACTTAAAGGACATGCAGAGATTTTGAAATGCTACTTACACATGTGGCAATGAAAAAAATTACAAGGCTCTGGTACAGAGCATCTGTTATATTCACCCAAAATGAGTGCGGTTTGTATACCTGAAAGCAAATGCATCTTTTAACTACATGACTCGGGTCGAAACCGACAGACGTACCGATATAAATTGGCGCAACTGACCTCAGAATGCCTTCCTTGGCGATAAAGCTCTGGCTGACTAAGAAGCAGACTCGCCGGAGCATCTTGATCAAAGGCACCGACCACAAGAGGCGGCAACGACGTGAATATCAAATTATATAACATGACATTCAGTTGCTCGATTACCACCATCCCTGAGAAGCCGCAGTAGAGCTGATACCAAAAAATTATGAAGATCAAACCCTGCAACATAAAAAAAACATCGCATCAGATTGTTTGGAAGATAAACGTCTTCGGAAATCATTTCGGATGTACTCACAGCATTTTTGTAGAAGAAGTACAATATAGTCCGGGCAAGCCGGTCATAGCACCAGTGGCCATGAACCAACAGCAACCTCTCCAAATATTTGAACCTCGCCATTGCAAAGTCGCTCGCCATCACCGCCTGCATTCCCTCCTGGCCGGAAATCCCGATTCCCACGTCGGCGGTTTGGATCATGGAGACATCGTTAGCACCGTCTCCGACGGCAAGTGTCAGGACACGAAGATGATCCTTCACCAATTTAACAATGGAAGCCTATCGAAACGAGGTGTTACTTATTGCGACGATAAAACACAGCCCAATAAACCACGCGTCTTCTCCCAGCGCACCCACCTTCTGAAGTGGTGTTGCTCTGCAGCAAAGCACTGCGCTGCAATGCTCGGCCAACTCCAAAAATATGCTGTCAAAGTTCTTTTCGAGGACAAACGTCAGCGTTCTGCCGTCGATGACTAATCCCCTTTTCCGGCCTTCCACGAGATCGGGGGTTCCGACAAATGCGTTACTAATACTGGACGGTGTGGACGGGCGCGTGGCCTGATCTTTTTCAATTTCATCCAAGTGGAACTTGATAGTGGCTTCGGCGGCTTCCTGCACGTATAGAGATCCATATTTATAAAATGTCTATGAACACTTAGTGTACCCAGTTGGCAACAATGCTTTTTGACTTATTTGACCCTTGCCAAGGCCCTTTTATACCCTTAAGTGCAGTTTTACTCATTTTGATCCTTACCAAGGGCATAAATGCTCTTTGACCCATTTAGACCCTCGTCATATGGCCTCTCCAGAACCTAAGGGCCCATTTTAAACCCTTGGCATGCCATGGTCCCCCAATAACAATAACAAGGTCCTACATTAAAAAATAAACAGAACTATTGCACTTACTTTTGACCTTGCATTGAGATAGATGATCTCCATATCATGCGTAAAGAGATGGCACGAGTAGGCGATGTTGACAGCGGTCTCTTGCTTATCTCCCGTTAGCACCCACATGATAATTCCGGCCTGCCTCAAAGAAGCAATGCATTCGGGCACGCCCTCTTGCAACCTATCTTCGATGCCCGTGGACCCCAAGAGCTGAAGATTCGTCTCGATATAACAGGCAGACTCCAGGAGCCTTAATTCACGCTCCTCCAAAGTGACCTCGGCTTCCTTGTGCCGCTTCACCCAAGAGTCATACTCTTCGGGAGATATGATCTGCATAAAAAATAAATTGGCCGTTCAACGACTGGGTTCCGGCGAGCAAATAGTGGATTATACTCTAAAAGCGTACCTTTTTAGCCATGACGAGGATTCGAAGACCCTTCTTTGCATAACTATTTAACTGTTGTTGCGTTTTAATTATCATTTCTTTAGTATCTGGAAAATTAAAATTATTAGCATCTAGGACACAAATCTTGATGGATAAAAATGTGATATTAAAACAAGGTTTACCTTCGTCGGGAGGCGGTGCCAACTGACTAAAAACAGTGGAATCCGCACCCTTGCAATAGAGAATCTTTTCCTTGGTGGTCGGATGCAGCAATATGACAGACATCCTCTTCCTATTTGGGTCAAAAGGCAACACGTGCAGCACCGGAAACTCAATGAGCCCTTCTCCTGAAAAAGCGGCAATCAAAAACGTTTCCGAGATGAAGAATAATGGAAAGATTGAGCAACGTGTCGTACAACGACACGTTGTCGACAATAGTCGAAAACGTGGACGTAAAGCAGACGCGCTTATTGTACATCAAAACGACTCAACGCAAATCTTTGCAGACGATTCCGGGAAAAAATTGTTGAAAACTTAAAATGCGCTGGTGTAGTGGCGCTTTACATAAGTGGGTTACATATTAGAATAAGCCTTTTTTTCTAAATTATTTTTTAATTTATTTTGGAAACTGATAGGAACAAATTAAAGGTATGAGGACCTAGCATAGAAATTCTATTATTTGTTTAAATTTTTCGTTTATGTACATGTATATTCCATTTCATGGAAATATGTCCGTAATGTTTATAATTGTAGAGGGTCTGGTAAATTTACGGACATTTCCATGAAATGTAATATACATAAATTAAAATGAAAAATTTAAACAAATAATAGAATATTTATGCTAGGTCTTCGTACATTTTATTTGTTCCTAACAGTTTCCAAAATTAAACAATAAAATAATTTCGAAAAAAGGCTTATTCTGGTATGCAACCCTCTTAAGGTGCTTCTACTTCACAACACCATATCGAATTTGAATTTGAATGCAGTTTACAAATACACCAGAATGGTGGCGCTAAACATAAGGCGCTTTTGCCAAAAGACGCATCATCAAAAACACATTGAGGACTAGCTGCTCAGATTCAATACAGGTTTACATTTACGAAATTAAATCTATACGTATTTTCAAGCTGAATCGTAAACTGAATGTTTTTACGTGCACTTCTATCTTTCTAATGATGCAAGACGAGCAAAAAGTATCGCCGTAGTTACCTGGCAAGGACAAAGTGACGCTGTCTGGCATCCGCTTCAATAATTTGCAATTGTACTGGAAGCAAGCGTTAACCAGGGCGAGCTCATCCGGACTCTCCGCTTCGTATATGGGTTTCAGCTCTCCCGAAGGCGAAGGTATGGGGGAGACTGCCCTTCCCGAATGACCCGGTAACTGCAGATGCTTGGGCTTGCGGACGGCCGATGCCAGAGGGCTCAAAAGGCTGCGACCGTTCTTGTTCCCCAGAGGAACGTACCGACCATCTCCCGAAGCGTGATCGCTGCTAATGGAGGAATTGTTGCTGACATCCAAATAAAGACCGCTGGAATTCATCTGAATGAAACGAGGAAAACCCCGATTAACAAATCGGCGCCGCACAAACTAAATGCAATCTGAACACATCGAAAGGAGGTCCAACCTTGTCTTCATGAGGGTATTTTGAGACGACAACCGTATTGCAGACAGCCATCAAAAGGAAGAAATCCTGAATCCGCTGATTATGGGGGCTGAGATGGATGTAACCAGGATCGCTATCTACAATAAGCTGGGTGTCCATTTGTCTCAGTTCTTTTTGAAGGCGAGAATTCAGCATTATGGTACCATCGCTCTAGATAAAAACGTAAAGGAAATCAAATCTAAGAAGACTGTCTGCATGAGGACAATAACTAGTCTGACTATCAGCAGATTTATGTCCCAAGTCAAATACCGCATCTACTCGTATAAGGGCCCCCTTTGTTTATTGCAAATTATTACCCTTCGAAGAATAGGTGGGGCTATTACACGAAATAGTTTGACTTCATTACACTGGAGTCATTGCACGAGAAAATATGGTATAGCAAAACCTGTGTAATATAATACGTTTGGGATCAGGGAAGAAATGCAGGTTTATTTGTCAACGAGGGAATGTCCCCTTTTTGAATTCATGAGTCACTATCTATTGGACGGATTTATTGTACCCAGCTGCAAAATGGGGAGTTTCCCCATATTTTCAATCCTTATCCATGCGTACATGTATATAGATAATCACCCTGCCATTTTTGATGGTTTATCATTTTATAAATGGGTCCCAAGTCGGGACAGGCATATTTTATTATTTTACATAGGTTCTACTGTATCAAAAGAATAAAATGCAGTTTGTTTCACGCAAGTTTAGAGACATAATTACTCAAAACTCAAAATAAGGAAGTTAAGAGTGTTTTACCTTGATTCCGTCTCTGACATCCATTTTACTATTGCTTTGGCTATTTATCTCCGACCCTAGAAGTACAACGCTTCATATTAGCAAAAAAGCTTTTCGGACAATTATGCCAAAAAGAGTAAAAAATATGTTTTACAGTCGGAAATGCTGGGGTGATGATGATTGTAATCGACGCCACCGATGGTGCATCTTCGAAAAATCATGTTGTTTTCAGTCAGGGTGCCCGTTTTATCGGAGAAAATGTACTGCACTTGGCCGAGTTCTTCTGGAATGTTCAAAGCGCGGCATTCGAGCCTTTTGTTGCTGATCGGGTCGTATAGGTCAATGTCGTTGTGAATAAGAAACACTTGGCCCAACTTGATCAGCTCAATGGAAACGTAGAGGGATAAAGGAATCAGCACCTAAAAAATAGACAGCAGAATATGCATATTACACAACCGGTTATTTTATCAAAGCAAGTTATAGACTATATGTTCGGCTTCTACGATAGTACCCCCCACAATGGATACGGTTCAAGTTATACCGATAAACAAGTTTTTGTTAATTTTTGTCAATTGATTGTGCACACCCAAAGACTGCCCTTTAATGATTGTTAATACCAATATTTGATCCGACGTAATCACATTGACCAACATTCAGACTCAAGAGCACCATTTTCACCACCTGAAACACAACCGTGATTCCCCGGGGATTCGCTAAATAACTCGAATTATCTCGACAGCACGCAAGCTTAACACCAAAGCGTGGATTGATACATCCACAAGCTCGGAGGCAATCATTTCCTGACTTCAGTTGGTAACGATCAATTTCGTCGATTAATTAATTTATGAGAAACCACGGCGATTAACGCCGGAAAGCGAAAGGCAAGAAATGGAATTCGCACTCGAGAGCGTGGCAACTCTGCGTCCCTGTCGACGGCTCGAAGAAGTGCTTTCTGCCATTAGAGAGAGCAAAGTGGAACGATCAATATCTTCTCCACCAAGATCCATCAGCTTAGTGCGTATATCAAGGTGAATTGCGTGTCAATCTATGTCACGATGGACTCATAACTTATTCAAAGCCGACTGTGGGACGCTCGCAACTGCTGCCTCGGCTAAGCATTGACCAACAACGCGCTGCTGCAAGGCCACTGGAACCAGTTACAGGCTCAATGTTAGCAGGTGCAAACCATGGTTACTCATTGATCAGTTTAATAAATCTAGCTCTGGCTTGTAAACAAGATTCTGATTAGCGGCACCGGATTTTTAGCAAGTCGGTTTAACAAAGTGTCGCACCATACTAATAGGAAAGGATAATCATAATTTGAACAAAATTTTCAGTGTAAAATTAAGCTTTATAAGAGTTTACTGAAAATACTGGATTAAACCCCAGGTAGTAGGAGAAATTCCCTAAGTTCTCGAGCCTCACGTTTTCTGATAGCATGGCGTAGAGTAAAGGAGATTTCACTTTTTTATTAAAATATTAGGCAAATAAAATTGCTTGCTTATGGTAAGATTTTGTCATTTCTAATTTATTGATAAATACCCAGAGAATATTTTTCTATTGTTCTTTGGGGTTTTTATTTGCGAGAAAAACCCGAGGTCAACCAAAACTCCTGATATATATACCCGGGGTCGACCAAAAGTCCCGAGACGTACCCCGGGCAACCAAAAATCCCGAGTCATACCCGAGGGTCAACCAAAATGAAACGTATTATTATTATACCAAGGGACAAAAATTCTCCGGGTATTTATATATCATATCGCATAGGGTGAGGTTGATATCTGAAAATATAAACCTCAGCAGGAATTTACACTCGTCAGGAACTTTTTTCTGGTCTTTTCTGAGGTCAAAGTTCCTTCCGAGTGTAAATTTATGCTGAGGTTTTTATTTTCAGATATCAACCTCACCCCATGCGATATATATACATACAAACTTTGATGGAATAAAAATATTAAACCCTGGGTCAACGTTCCTCATTTTAAATAAATTCCCTTAGATTTTATTTTAGTATTAACCTATTTTTGACAAAAAAAAGAGCAACCCAACAACAAAATTTGCACACAAAATAAAGAAAATTGTTCGAAAGTTGTTTGAATAATTATTGCCCTAAAGCGACTGAAAAATTCATTTTTCTAATCATGTTTGGGCGTTTTGTTGAATGCACGATTTATGATCATGCTCACTAATTTTCTTTGATAAAGTCCAAATAAAGAAAGATAGTAACCAATAATCCTGTTATTAATATCGATTTCATGAAAACATTTACCAACAACAAACTATCCAAACTGCCTTGAAAGTCTCATGAACGCGACACTAGTTTCAAGGCAAATAAAATATCAAAATAAAAGGTGTAGAAAGACCTTGTAAACACTCCATTACAAAGCCATTGTTACTTGAAGTCAGTTGCCTCCTTTGTTTCCTTTTTTTTTTTAATAGTTCAAACACTAATTCTTTGAGATCAGCAAAACGTCTCGTTTTGTATACCTATGGTAGTTTAATTTAACATGGAACTTTGCATGGAATAATAAGAGATATACATTATTTTTTTTTGCAGGAAATTGTTCCTTTATCACAAGTTTCGTAAACAGGAGAAACAATAAAATATTTTTAAACGTATAAAAAATTAAAATATTTTTTTTACGTTTACTTAAGTGCCTTGACCAATTTAAGTTTTTTTACAAAAAAATGTCTAGACCAAATTAAAGACCAATAAACATTAAATTTTGTCTGGATGAAAATCAGTAATTTCGTTAAAAATAATCGGCAATAACCATATGGAAAAAAAAACCAAGAGTATTGCAAAACTATCAGGAAACTAGAACATGTACTGGAATAAAACTATATATTATATTGCAAACTTCATGATGCGAACTGCTACTTGTAGGCCTATTCAACAAATATTTTAGATACAATTGCCGAGGTCCTGAAAATTCGAGTGCAATACGGTAACACCTAAATTTACAGAGGACTGCACCAATATACAAAGATTGATTTCAGCTTTTAATACAACCCATTAAAAAACACATTTTTAATGTCTCAAACTTGCTCACCTGTAAAATAATAACATGCGTCCAAAAGGCAAGAAAGCCTTCGTAAGCCGGGCTATATTGTTTTGCATCCAGATTTGGGATAAAAGGCACTTCTTGGCTGGAGTTATAGGAAGACGTCCAGAGGCCACTCCCTAAAAACAAATTATAAATTTAAATTGTTAGTTTATTAGTAAAATTTTCAAAAATATAGTCAAATAGAGCACCAGTAGAAGTAGAATTAGAAGGGTCCCAAATGCAAGTATAATAGCATTGGACAAACCGTCCTACTTCTTCCACCAATTAATGATTTTCCCGTCAATTTCGTTCAGTAACAACAATCCAAATAACTGGGGCGGACTTTCCGATAAAAACGCGGCGCGAGAAAACAGGGCTTTGCCACTTTTGCATAATGTAGGTTATTAGGGTTTTACTTAATTCTCTACGGCAAAACTGCCAATATTGGTATTTTGGCAAATGAGCTTGCCTACATGAATAAGTAATAAGCAGCTTGACGGCTTTTCCAAGAAAATGGCACAGTTATCTTTTATTTCAAATGCGCTTTCTTTCAATGAAAACTTGGAAATTATACATGAGGGTTACTGACTGCATTATCATCAGTTCTTTCATATATAACATGTTTAGCCTAATTTGAAGGAACCGTCAAGGGTGGCATTTCTCACGAGACAACAAAACAATATCGTTGCCTTTACCTGTAAAAGTAATTAATTCAGGTGATGGAAGCTCCCCAGGCAACGTGCCAATTCAGAAGCCAGATATAAGTAAAAAAAAATGAAACTTATTGATGTTATTCCCCAGGCTAAAGTTTTTTACGAGCGATAGGAACTCAAATTGCTTATTATAATTCTAATTTTAATCTCTCAATTACCCAGACATCTGCGATATGTTATTAAAAATAGAGCCCCAATCATCTTATAACATTGATGTTAATTGAACATTTTGCTCATCTCTACAGAAAAAATGCAATAAAAGTTATTGCCAATTGCCAGTTCTAGCAAATCCAAAGTTATTGGAAAAATCATGAAAACCTAAAAACTATGGCTTTCTACCAGTGTAATTATTTATTAGGCCTACGTGATTTTTTGAAACGATTGTTTTCACTATTACTTATAAAAAAAAAGCCACAAACACCTCGACGTGCCTGGAATGCAATTTCCTATCCGTTTTTTTAAATAAAATAGAGGCTTCTTATGCCTTTTTAAAAAAATATCCAAAACTTATATTCAGGATGGCTATTGAGATTTAGTTTTAGGGGTTGACATGACATTTCCGCACGATTCAACCACAGGCTGGTTTGGCACCTAAAGTATTTTCTGCAATTTGGAATTTGTAATGTTTTGGTAGGTTATGTACATGTATACGCTCGAATAATTGCACGCTAGGAAATCTCGGCAAAGATTTTGCACCCATTTGGGCAATTTGGATTCGGTTAGGCATGGTCAGGTTAAGTTATGTTACTTTTGATTAATTGTGCCGAACTTTCCTTGTGCGCAACTATCCTAGAACCTAGTTTTAGTCCTTGACCGCAAATACCAGGTGGAGCCACTGCAAACCCTTGCCAGTGCCATCTGGTAGCGAATGTGTCTACACAAATATTAACCGAATCAGATTAGGCTTATATTAAAAAAAAATTAAAAAAACTAACCAGTGGCACCAACGAAACACAAGACAATCAGGATGATGACGCAACAAACAACATCCCAATTCATACGCTTCTCCAACCGACTGCGTTTGTACCTCGGACCGCCGTTATTGAGCATCGCTTTCGACTCATGACCTGAAAACAAGCAATAAGAAACTATTTTAAAACTACTTTTTAAGTAATTTTAGCCATCATTAATAGATGTACGAACGACAATTAAATCATGACATGGGTTCAAAAGTTTGAAAGTTCAGTGGACGAGAGTGCATTTGAATTCTGACGATTCATATTTCTCAAATTTCTACGATTTTCAATAAAGTTCGATCAACTCTCGATTCACAACATGATATTTTGTAATAATTCAGTTGAAATGTTTGATCATTAATTCGCTTCATGGCCCCATTGTTGCATAAACGAGGAATTCTTAAATCACTTAAAATGGCGGCACCCTATTATTATTCCAATTTATACGTCATTCAGCAACGCATTTTCTCAAATTGTACATGTGAATATTTGACAAGGACACAAGGTTCCTATTTTCAAATTCATTGACTCCAGTTTTTAAATCAATTTTCCATGACCATTCTGAAGACCAAAAATCTAAAAATATGACGAACTGTACCTTGTTACTCTTTAATTTACTTTGACTTTAGATCACAAACTACTACATGTACTATTTCTGTGTGTGTTGTTATATCTGAATAAAAACCAATACTGGCAAATATTGTATTAAATTAAATTTTAAAATTACATTAAGAGCGAATTATTATTTGCATATTACAAATTATGTGACAATTTGGAAAATGGGGAATTTCCCATTCGATGAGCACTTGTGCTATGTTGATAACTGGCTATGCAAAACCAAATGTATAAAATGATAACGTCACCGATTTTTCAAAGTAAGTAAATTTTCCCTTGCTAGTCTTAATTTTCATAACAATTCCATGCTTTTCAGATCTTCCTGTTGGCAGCACTGCCATGCAGTTTGACTAAAAGTACACGGCCATGTTGGAAATGCCATAATTGTTAAAGGTGTTTATTTGCCCCCAGAGGGTGCTGAACCGGATTAAGTAATTTTCTCGAGTAGTCAGTCACAGGGATGAGGTTCAACTTTAAACAAGATACTGTCAAACTTTGCATCCCTAGACTGTTCTTGAAAAGGAAAAAAAAAAGTGTGGAGGTGCTATTTTGAACTGGCGTATCTGGCAGCCAGCAGTGTAAACTGGTTACTGAGCAAATTAACCAAACGAAACAATGTTAAAAGCATTAAATAAACAGTCATGCTGCTAAGGAAAAAAAATTGTACATTGCACCAACATAAAAAAGCCACGAATTACCGGCATAGACGACGATCCCCTCTACGTAATCCGTGTTCTTCAAAATGCAGTCCCGGAGAAGTAAATTTTCCTTATTGATAGGCACTTTTTCACCATTCGGTTGGATTCTGCAACAACAACAACAAAAAAGAAAGAAAACGTTACAAAATAAACAAAGTTGAGATACATGTACTCCATTTGTTAATTCTAAACACGAAGTCATTCATTCGGTATTTTCTCAACTAAAAAGCAGTCATTTATCTGAAAAACAACATGCTACTATACATAATGAAACATCCAAACAATTTGACAAAATGGCGGAGTAAACGTTCCAAAGCACCACATTTGATGAAATAATTTTTAAGAAATTTGTAAATTTCGACAAAAATGAGTAAACGTTTTAAAAAACACAATTTTTCAATAATAAGCAATTGTTTAAAAATGGCGGAGTAAACATTCCAAAGTCATCACATTTGATGATTTAAAAAAAAAAACTGGTGGAGAAAACATTCCAAAGCATTATTACTTTAAAAAAAACTGGTGAATTTTGACAAAATGGAAGTGGCGAATATCCAAAGTATTACATTTGATATGTTTTAAAAAACCCAGTAAATTTAGATAAAATGGCGGCGTAAACGTTCCAAAGCATCACATTGGATGAGGTAATTAAGGTTAAAAAAAACTGAATTTCAATTTTGAGAAATTGGAAATCCGTAAATTATTTACTTCTAGCTCGTCATCGTCCTTTGCAACACATTTAGCACAAAGTATAACCTTTTAAGGATAGAGCCGAATTCAATTTTAATCAATATGACACCCAGACATTCCAAAACCTGGTTGATTTGTGGCGTTCTCGCTTTTCAATAACAACGCATTTTCTTCAAGGCGTCAGCGCGAAAAAATCAATGTTTGGCTAGATACAAATGTACAAAAATTTGAAAGAAATAAAAGTAATGGTGATCCAAAGCAGCCACAGGGGCAGTTACATAACTTGTTTTGCTAGCAGGTCCATGGTAAGTTCTCTGAACTTCAATCACAAGAACAGTAAAAAAGCAGTTTGATGTGGATATATGCTATGATATAGACTTCGTATGGCTATAGGATAAATTTATAGGGCTCCTATAATAATTTATAAATATGGTTTTACGATTTCTCCTACTGCAGTTAAATCTGTTCTTTCACTGCCATTTCAAAATTTTGCCATGGACAGAGTTGACCAAATCGCATCAATCCTCCCATCATCATGCAGGACTTATATCATATAGTTTCTAAGAAAATGTTCGTCCATTCATTGAATCCATCAGTAGGCTACTTTTAAGAGGGTTGTCATATCAGGTGATATTGTTAATGATGTGAATTTTACCCTCTGGTTCAACCACTAGCTATGAAGAGAGGGAGTAAAATATTTAAGGAAGGGGTGACATTTTTGGGGTGGCGAACCATCTTATGTTGATCATCAGATAAGGAACAGTATTGGTGGACAATTTGGTAGCAATCAGGTGAGTGGATCAAATGTTTTTGCTGAACAAACCCAACCACATACACATATTTCTAATTTGGGAAAGGGGATTTCAGGATGGCGAATCTAAAGGTAAAAACATAGTGCTATAGTGCCATCAGCGATTAAAGAATCGCTTCATTCTAGAATGATTCTGGAATCAATGATTGTAATCTAACATCTTGTTTTCGATACCATTCAGAACACATTAAAATCAAGAATGATTCTAGAAAAGGCAAACTAGTTTGTGTCTTGGATTCATGCATGAATCATGTGATGCTCTATTCTTTGATGCACCGCTATGCAATGTACGGGTGCATCAGGAATCGCAGGTATGTCTTTAGGAATCATTCTAGAATGAAGCGATTCTTTA
>JAQGCC010002654.1:0-17651 GCA_034698905.1 Xestoiulus laeticollis | reverse complement strand
ACAATATTTTATATTAGTGGAGTTTACAAGTAATTTCACTTGTAATTATTAGACCATACTTTTTGTGGAATAGGGTCCTGGATAATCATCAATCACAAAATTCATATAAATGCAAATAACATCTAAGCCATGCAAATACTTTTAATAAACAAGTATAAATATCAACTTGTAAATATTAATCTTAAATGGAATACCATTTGTGAGCATGGAAAAAAAAACATGGAATAACATGTATTGCTAAAGTTTTGATTAAGTGATTCGATTTCCAACTTGACTATCCTGCTTGTGGTTTTTTCTGGATTTCTACAAACGTTCCATACGAATGATAAAAATTCAGAAAGGTTTGGAAATTATGCACTCTTGTATAAGTCTAACTGCTATGGAAGATGGTCATGTGACCACTTCTCCTTTTTCCTGAACCCTAGACTTTTGGGAATACCTTAAATAACCGACCATTACGATTTTAAGTCCCTAAGGATGAATACCAAAATGAGAAAAAGCTTTCTAAGTATCTAAGATCTGCGTTAGAGTGTTATAAAATGCAAAAAAAGATAGTCTTATCGAGACACTTTAGCGTTAAGACCCGAGGGGACAGAAAATGGACGTTGGGTATGCGAAAAACCACGGGTACATGTATTAAATAGCTGTTGATAGCTATTTAAATAATCGTTGTCCAAGTGCTTACCTTTGCAATTCTTCAAGTTTATGAAACTCCTTCAAGTTAAATAAAACGAATTTGGCAAAAGTTAGACGCTTAAACCCAAATCCCATCGACAGCTTTTTTGTCATTTGGCAATCTTAATAACGACTTGTAAGAAGACAAAGAAAAAAATTGCTTGGCTCACAAATTTTCCGTAGTTGTTCCTTTAAACGTCGTTTTACAAATCCTTTTTCCGTTCATGCAATTATATTAAAGGCTAATCGATGTAGGCATACAGGAGGCCGATGAAATCTATTGCATTATTTGGCACTATTTAATTAGCAGTATAGCCTGCGTTTACATACAGTGGGTTTATTTTATAATAGCCATATATATAGAGTGAAGTCTAATGCGAGTCTTTCCGTGGAGGTTGTTAATTTACATAATCTAGCATGCAAATTCATTAAGCATTTCATGCTGCTTTAATAGGGATGCCTATTGTTGTGCAGCATTTATAGGTCTTTAACCCAAAGTTTTATCGCCTATCTGGAAACAGTTGCGAGCGAAATAAGCGACGTTGCAAATTAAACTTTTGGTTTTAACAGTATATATCTTATGCATTATAGTCACACGTAAGAAAGTATAATGCATCTTTCAAAACAAGTAACTGATTTCTACATCATTACTTATTGGTAAAATAGCATTGTAATCTGTATTCGTATATGAAGTGCTTCTATTTCATGGATACAAAGAGGTGGGGGAAAGGAGTTAATCATTTGGTATCTTATTTAACTTATCCATTTTTCGCTGGTTGGGTGTTTTTTAAATTATAGACTAAAACACCAAAATAAAAAAAAATTGAAACAGTTAAGTCCTTCCCAATTAATAAATATGAACATGTATTTTGAGCGAGCTTATAATTAAGAACTTTCTTGCAAATATAGTAGATTTTATATTGTTTTATAGGCGGTTTACACCTCGAATGTCCGTCGTTTTTATTAGAAATGGCACTCAATAATTGGAACTTACACATTTCTATTTAACATTCTATGGCATATTTATTGCCACTTTTGGCAAGGTGTTATCTTAATGCAACCCATCTAGTCACCATTCATTCATTATATTGATGTAAATTCCTGAATTCCTTGAGTTATAAAGTGTTGTCTATACTTATCTATTAACTGTAGACTAACTGGGCTTAAACCATATTTAAGTTAAAATATTTTTTTCCTTATTAGGTTATTATCATGCTACCATTTTCTAACCTGCATATTGAATGACCTGCAATTGCTTAAATGCATTTATTCAATATATGCTGATAGTTTTGTAACTTCACTATAGCGTAATGGAACGCCATTACTTATACGTTAAATGAAATTATGATGCCCCCTTTGTTTTGCATCAAACATCTCGGAATTTATCAGTTCAAAATCCTACGGGAAATTGATTCCACATTAAGCCATCATCAAAAATGTAAAACTACTTTCTATACCATGGCATGGTTCTCAAACTTTTGCAAGTCGGGGAACACTAGTAACTATATGACATTTTTTTTTCGCGGAACATTTGCAGTTCAACACTATAGCTTTAAAGCAGGGGTGGATATCACATCTATAACTGTAAAACAAACTAAAAAATTAAGTTGCCATTCGTGGTTTATACTGAATACAATCCCATACAAAAATTATGTTAAATTTTATTAATTTTTCCTTTGTGTATTTGATTTTTTTCGCTGAACACTTGAAATGGCTTTAAGGAGCACCTATACTGGGTGGATCCTTTCAAATATATAGTTATGAATTATTATGAAAAGACAAAGAATAGTTATTTTCGAACTATATGTACTGTAAAATGGATCGAGAAACCATGCAGTGTATAAGCTGACCTATAAAACGCGTAAATTCATTTATAACAAGATATAGTGCTGTATGAACCTCTGCTTTAATCTATTTGATCCAATTAAAAGAAAGGGATAGTTTTGATCAGTCCTCCAGGGAAAGAATCGAAACTATAAAATGTTTTTTTCTGAGAATAGACAATTAAGGTATACACAATGAAATCAGGGATTCGTTAATTTACACAATGGTGGCGTTTGGTTTGATTTGATGCCCATTTTAATATCTCTTAAATCAGACTTTTGATGTTATAGCAACACTAATTGGATAGTCGATTTTATATACATATATATAAGCGCGTGCTTTGTTCTGGGCGTGGCTGTTTGATCGCAGTTTTGATTTTAAGATTATATGACCCACTCATTCAAGTCTTGCTATGCGGATTTACAGTATTTTATAAGATCATAAGACTATATTAAAAAATCAAATTACACTTTTTCTACTGTAATGTTCTATTCTATGATACATGTACATTATGTATTTCGTTTTGCTTGTTGTTGCATAATTTTACGAATTAGTACTAGCTTACCTTTGCTTATAAATGATAAATAATCACATTCATATTCCACATTCAGAAATATTTATTATATTGGTAAAGTATGCATATTTTTAGATACATATTTTTGATGAACATGTACACTATTATTATAGTGGATGTCAGCAGAAATAATTCTGGCTTACTGCATTGTCAAGATGCCCCAGAATGCTTCATAATACCCTATTCAACTGATACGTTGTTATTTTTATATCTTGTCAGTTTCTGCAAATGACTTTTGTGCGAGAATATTTCAGATTACCTACTACAAGTTTATCCAACCTTTCTATAACTGTCAAAGTGTGGTAAACACATTTGTCTTACATACATGTATACATTTAGAAAAAAAAAATTTTTCAGGATATTTTTAAAAAACAAGCATTTGCGGGCTTATTAAATCCAAATACATTTGAACTGTGATATATTACAAGTTTTCGATTCTGCTATGTTTGCAATAAATAAAAATACGGTATGCGGACCATTATAGTGTATATACATGTATATAGACACGAGTGACATATGCATCCTTTGGGAATCGATCTTTGCTTATTTCGTAAGAAAGTACAGTATTGTCGTCCCACATTACTTCCGAACATTTCGACAACTTCATGTATTATTTAAGCAATACCATCAGAATAGTTTAATAACTATACTAATTCCTATAGTATATGGCAATATCACTAATTAACAGTGATTGTTTATATTGTTGTTATAAGGTTGTCTTTGCCAATATTGTTGGCTATATACACAATATTGCTAGCCTTTAAAACTACGATTTTTTTATTAAATTAACGCCAAAATATATTTTAAGCTTAGCTGATTTTTAAGTTCAGCATATTGTAACGTTTTCAATAAATTTTAATTATGTAACCTACAATTCGATATGCATAACTTATTAACTTAATAATTTCCTTATGACAATTTTCAAACTATTACAAGTCGAATACAATCGCTTTTATATATAGCTATAAAACTGTTTTTATTAACCTGCTAAACAATGCAAGTTATAATTTAAACCGCATTAAGCCATTCATTTATGCTCTCAAATGATGGCATCTGGATAATTTTTGTGCTGAAAGTAAAACAAATTGCTATATCATTTAGTTTATATATCTCCAATATGCACTAAGTATATAGATGTTTGTCCACAGGTAACCGTAAACTCAAACAATTACATATTTTACATTAATTTTTTTTAAAAATCTATAAGTAACTATGGAAACAATTGAAAATCGAACATTATTGCATTTCGCGTCTCTTTTGTAAATTATTTCCATACTTCTTTGTTAACAAACAAATAAAAAGGAAATTTAGCATGTCATTTATGATTAATCCTAAAATTAATCATGCATGAGAAACCTGGTGAAAAAATAATTCTATACAATAGAGAATAATATCTTTTCGCTTACAGTGCAAGCTAGGTGATATGCCTTATACATGTATATTTAATATTTACATGTATAAGGGTAAAAACAGCGTAGATCATGGAATAGTATGGAGCATGGATGGCAATGAAATGCAGCGTTTCGATTGGTTTCCCGATGGCGGGAATTTCCGATTGCCCATTTGAAACGCTTTATTTCAAGGCGATGCTATGCTCCATGCTATTCCATGCTCTACGTTGTTTTTACCCTTAAGCCTACATATAGTAGGCTAGGCTACTTTTAAAACTTTAATAACTTTAAGGTAATTTTATAAAACTTACACCATTTGTACAATACTATTCATCAATACATTCGTCAGTTAATTTATATATATACTATAGAAACTTAATAATTCTACAACGTTTGGAACGTTGTACATCTAAAACATCTTAGCTAGATCAAACAGCTCAGATATGATTCATAGTTAAAACAAGATTTTTAAATTTATGTTTATTCTTCCGATTATATTGCCATTGTGTTAACATACAACATACTAGTATACCCGGAAAAAAAATTTCTATTTTTTTCTGGGGTTTTTATTTGTGAGAAAAACCCGGGGTCGACCAAATTGAAACGAACCAATTAAGGGAAAAATTCTCCGGATATACATGTACATGTGTATATAGGTAAAAGTTCCTGACGAGTGTAAATTCCTACTGAGGTTTATATTTTTAGATATACATGTAGACCGACCCCTGTGCGATATGATATATATATATATATATATATATATATAGATCATATATATAGTTCATATAAAGTTCATGACGAGTGTAAATTTATATATATATATACATTTACACTCGTCATGAACTTTTACCTTAGTCTCCCATGCGATATACATTTATAAGTATATGTATACAAGTATGTATACAGTAATGTGTACAAGGCTGTCTACACAAAACGCAGAGCCTTAACAACAAGAATATATACGCAAGAATATGCTTAAAGGTCACTCTTGAGATGAAGCATATGGGAGCAAAATCATTAATGATGTTTCCTATAAGGTCCTCAGTAAAATCACTAAAAACACCGACATATTGTTTTTAAAAATATGAAAAAGAATTAAATCAAAAGGCACAGTTGGTTCTTATCTTGAATTATTTTGTGAAAGTAATGATCGTTGCTTGTTCATAATAAACTTGTACTTCACACTGCTGAGATGAATTTTGTCGAAATAAGCAATTGATAATAACACAAAAGAATATACGTTGCTCCTTTGTCAACTATAAAGCATAGAGAAGATACTAATTGAAGAAAACTTCTCGAGAGTCCAAAAATTTGTTTACAATGGTGCAAACAGACATCGACGCAAAATCCATATATCTGAAGTGACATATATGGCAAAGAGAGGCCGAGATGGTTAACCGTTCTTGTTCTATTGAATAAATGGAGCTGCCGCGAACCATGCATTATTTAATACATGTATAGCAGTCGTCATTGATCGTCTCTTTATTCCAATTTAAACACGTATACATGTACATGCATTTGACATGCTATCATATTTCTTTTTTTAAACGAATCTGTAAAGGAGCTTACTAAGCTTCTTATACAACTTTCTATTATTGCATATATTAACCCAGTACACATTTGTCTACTTATTCAATAAGCTGAATGATCATTTTATGTACGAGTCGATGGTTTTTGAAGTGGCTAATACGAGTTTAACATTTCCTTGTGGATCTGTAGGTGGAAAGATAATGCCATTTGTGTGCGCGTTTTATGCTATCATGCGGGCTACTTAGCGAGATTAGCATGCTCATAGGACACGCCAATAATTTGCATATTATGTAATCTCGATAATTTATACTAATTGTAGGACAGCATCACGCAGGTTTCTGTCCACGTGAGCAAGCATCGAAACACGAGGCTTTCTTTATCAGCTGTATGCGATGATAGGAAGTAGTTCATGAAAAGATATCCTTCTACTACTTAAGCTTTGATAGGTTAAAATGGGGTTTAGCTGTGCAGAACGTGTCGCCAATGATACAGAAGATAAATTCTGTGTCGAACAATGCAACATTGTAAGTGCGGTGAAATGGACGTTTATACGAAATATACGACTATACCTTAGAAGCTTTCTATCATAAAAAATCGTCTAGAAGATAGTTTTAAACCTGCAAATGTCTTTTTTTGGAAACATTTTGAAGAGATGATTTCATATTACTCCCCATACATTATGCAACTGATTTATCGATACATTGTTTTGGGTGACCAGATATTTGTGAACAGGGAAACACACAGCACATGAATATTTGCCATATATACATGTACATGTACATGGTCAATTTGGGTTAGGTTTGTGTGGAGGTGTTCTTGTGCACCACTTTCCTGGAACTTTCATTCCACCTGCATGTACTAGAATTTGGTTGAATAAATTGCATTAATGTTTATTAAGATTTTATTAATTACAGAGGAATTGTGTCTTCCCATTTATGTTGTGGAACAATTTCGGCATCCATAATTAATGTCATTAAGACGCTGATGTATGTAGATAATGATGATGTACCATTCAGTTTAAACAAGCGAGAAGCTAATCCGATTTTCTGTACCTAGAATTCACATGGAGATTTACAGTGATGCACTTTGAACATAGACTACATGTACATACACGTGAGGAAATTCAACTACTATATACTAGTATTCTCACCACCTGGTATTTCGCTTAATTATTGTTGCAGTATTGAAATGTATAAATGTTGCACATGCTATGGACCAGCTTAATTCTTATTTTCTAATTTCCGTCTAAAGTATTTTTAAAGTACGTGTTTAAGGTGTCGCTCACCTCTTCAAGACCATTTTTCTGCTATAAAACAATGAATTAAACGGGGATGTACAATTACTATAGGCCTAGGTTTGCTATAGGAAATGAATTCATTTGTTTTATGTTGCCTGCATGAACGTTTTACAAAATTCGTTTTCTAAATTTATTTTCCACACGTAAAAAAGAAAATGAATGAATCAAGAGCAATGAGTTTTCCGCTACCATTTTATTGGAGTTATGGCTAATATTCTGCGATGGGTTAATTGTATACATTATACACTTGAAATGATGAATTTTATGTACCTGGTAATGATCGCATTATTTAAATGTTTATGGCCCAGGCCACACTAGGCTGGAAACGCGCGTTTGGCTAGCCTCAAACAGGGCAACGAATTTAATCTAAATTCTAGAATTATAAAATTTGCACATTAATGTCTCGTGCGAAAACTCTTTTTTAATTAAAAGCCTTGTTTGAGGCTAGCCAAACGCGCGTTTCCAGCCTAGGGTGGCCTTGGACTGAAGATGCTAAGAAAACCCAAATGGAACTACGAGCTTCGAAGCATTACTTATGTAGCGCGATTGTATAGTAAATAAGCTGCATACAAGTTGCACATACTGAATTGTTTTTTGTATTACCTTAAAAAAAACAGGTTAATTGTCATCATGGCTTAAGCGTAATTAGTTTCTATTCATCTTCAAGTGTTCACAAAAACTATGCAGTAAAGTTATACCATTGATTCTCACACAAAATGTTGCCTATAGCATTATGTTGCAACATCATTTCCTTTAATTTCCAATTGGATATATGCGATTTCGAAACTAATAAAACGGTTCACTCAATTACAGTAGGCCTACATGTACATGTATATTTCAGACATTTTTATTTTAACGAGGAAAAGTCTTTCTAACGAGGAATTCCGGTTTTAAGAAGCTTCCTTGAGCCGGACTTTATGCCTGAAAAAGAGACGGATCGGAAATTGAGAAAAGATCTCATGCTAAATTGTATGACATTGAAGCAGTATTTCAAGAAAAAAAATGTGCTAGTTATGCAGTAAATGTACACTGTATTATATTTTTTTTATATATATTTTCTTTAGAGAAAAAGTAAAATGCAGGTAAAATGTATTGTAATTAGCATGGGTTATATTCTGAAAGTGCTATAGAAAGGAATTTTATATACACATGTAAGTATTTAGTTTGACCAAGTTATCGACCAGTGTACATATACTGCAAAATGTACACGAGCTTAAACAATATAAGAAAATACTTTACTTTCTCCTAAAATGTTGCATGAACTAGATTTTATAGAGTATATAACGATACGGTTCAATCACAAGGGAGAATCGCATCAAATCTGGTTTTCCCTTGTTTTATTGCAGGGATTATTTGTCTTATTGCTCTCATATACGCTTTCATCTAAAGCACCATTATTAAAACATTTTTTTTTGTGCTTGGATCAGCGCTATCTTTGCTAGTGGGCTTATCAAAGTTGGCCTAAGGCACATGGATCAATCGATCGATATTGATCACTGGAATCTATTCCACTTGACCTAATCTTAACGAGGCATTAATCCAACTTTTCTAAAAGACAAGTCCATTCTTATGCAGGCTAGCCTTATTCAATCCAATGACTTGGAAAGGTAAGCTATAGGCAGGTTGTTTTCATGCTCATTATATCATGATTGCATCTCTATTTTAATTTGGGCAAAGAATTCCATGTTGGCCTACTGTATAGCTGTATTGTTTTGGTTCTTTGTGAATTCACTGTACGTGCTATATTAACCAATAAACTGGAACAGTTCCAGAATATATAGTATTGAAACTATATGGCCTCCTTATTCCTTTATTCCACGACTGACCATTGAGTGATGATAATTAATTTTTTTTTTCGTAATATTCTATTTTTTTAAGGATGGATTTCACTAAAATTCTACTCAAACATGAAACAAGTAATATATTTTTTTCTTTAGAATTTCTAACTTAGCAGCTTAGAAAAATAGGTGTCAACGAATTTGTTATTATACCGTGCTGTTCTGCTGATAGAACCATTAGTTATTTTAGATTGTAAAGGGATGAAATGGATTGCTATGAAACCTATGGTTGTTTTTAAATTTTATCCAATGAAGAACATTCGTTTCAAGACCTTTGGGCTAAAATATTTATTGCAGCTTCCACCTGCGTTGCTAAAAACAATCCAGATTTGGAAACTGATCTTTCAATTTGTTTTTATATTTGCAATAAGAAATGGCCTGAAGGTTCTAAAATCTTCATGCATATTCCTCAATATTAAGTTATCGAATCTTTTTTTCTTCCAAGAGTTTATAATGATGCAAAAATTTAAAACTGTTCAAACTGATTCGTGCATAACACATTTTCCAACTCACAGAATGAACGTTAAAAGTATTTGACGAATAATATTACAGTACAATTTGCTAAAGGTGAACACCCAAAAATGGCAAAGTTGGTCACTACACAGAGAATGGCAATGAAAGGCAAAAAAAAATATCATTTTCAAATGTTCCTCCTCATGGATCCATTTCCATTCTTCTTTTCATAACGTTACAGGCACCGTACTCCATTTTTGTGCTAATTGTTCACACAGCTTTTGCTAACTTGAAACTGTTTTTCTTTTCATGTTTGATTTCACTGTTCAAATACTTCAATAAGCTCAATTTTATCCTTCTTTGTACATTTTTGATGAAAACTTTCAAAAACTTTCAAAAACTTTTCATAGTTTAAAGAATGAAATGAAGGACTTCTAGCATGTATTGTATAATGTATAAGATTCACATCTTATATGATTTGCTAGGTGGTAAGAGAACTGTTAGGGTTAAAAACAAGAAATAAGATGGCATATATGTCGCTCCCCTTTAGGGGATTTCCCCTTTCCCCTCTAACTTTCCTCTTCTAATTGACTTGGAACTCTTGCTAAGATTAGACATGGTCATTCACTTTATTAGGTGCATTGTTAATAGAAAAGTTGGCATACCCTGATCACACAATAGATAGGCGATCACTATACAGACGATTTTTTATAAAGGAAAACACATATCCACTAAAACCAATTTGTGAAAAGTGGTCACTTTCCCAAGTTTTACTGTAATTTCAAGATTAATACATGTACAGTAATTTCAAAAATGCTAGCAAACTAATATTAATTAGCAATGATGGTAGTAACCGATCAGTTTAGCACAATTGCTGTGAAATAAGCAAGTATTTCTAAGATAATCTGTATAAAATGCATTAGTTTTTCACTTTTAAACACTTCCTACGTTATCATCTCTACATTCAACGATGAACAGTCTTAAAACTAGAATGTAATATTGTGCAGTCATCAAAAATAAGAGTAAATTTTTAATGTTGGGTAATTTGTTTTTATCATATTTCTTTACGGTAGTCATGCCGGCAAAAACTATATAGAAACCCAAGCTTAGGGAGTAGGAAATTATGAAGTTGGAGAGGGAGGGAGGGGGGGGGGGGTAAAGAGGATGGAGGAAAGATTTGTTTGAATGCTACAAAAACCAAGTTATCCACATTTCAAACAGTCCGTATACATAAAAAACCGTTTGAATTTTTTCTCTCACTGTTTCATCAGTGCAGCAGTTAGTACTACTAAGGCCTGTCGTTGGCAGGGCCGACTCCCTTGACTATGCGAATTATTATTACGATAAAAGCAAATCAAAGCCCGAGGCTGCTACAATGTGCCCATTTCCTTTTTCTCTTTCTCTCTTGTGTTTTCAGTCAATGTTCTCCCAAGAATACTAATGAAAAGCGAACTTTTTGCAAAATTCCCTAACAGAGTTATAACGCGAATATATATGGAAAGTTTTTTTTTTCCAGACATATCTTTCGCTATCGTTTCGAGCATAGTATGCACTATAGATAAAAAAAAGTGAAATCGGTCGACAGACATCCTCGAGATGCAGCTTTTAAAGGGTATATATTATCAAAAGCCAGCCCTTTGTAATTGTCCCGAAACAAGCGTAAAACGGGCATAAAAAATGCTGAGTTTAAGTAAACATTAGTGGCAAGGTACCGTGCAGGATGATACGCATTGACAGTGATTTTAATGAGATGTTGGAGATGATGGCAGGCAAACACGCCAAGCTGCATTTTTTATTAGAAATTGGTGCCTTGAAATTGCTGTCTAGTAAGCCCTTACTACCAGTTTCAGCTCGCGACTTAGCTGTAGGGAGAAAGAAAATATATCAAAATTATGTCGAAAGGGTAATAGATTTAGCCGTTCAAAACCCTATTAGCGAGTGTTATATTATTTTCTTTGGTGTGATTTACGTTCAGTGTTCACAAATCGTTTTGATTTTTCTTTGTACGTAGAATCGTGGAGTATAGTCAAGTATTTACAAGTGCATCACACTCCTCCTGATTGGTGTTTTTTCTTGTCCTTAATCGTGTGATGTCTGCGGTCATCAAGATGTTGTTCTTGTACACGGTTTGCCAGTGTACACGTCAGCTACCACTCTGTTGCAATCAATCTGTTTGATGGTGAAGTGTTTGCAAGATTTGGGTCAACAAGCCAATTGGCAGATCGAAGTTGTCTGCCACGCTTTGTAATGGCAGTAGTGAATTATAACAGCGTGATATAGGCTAGACGATTTGGAAAAAAAAACACAACTAGACCTCTAATAACACATAGTTATTAGAGGTCTACTAAAATTTCAAGGTATTTGTTATATACAAGTGTATAATAAATACCTATAAATTTTAGTAAGGATTATCTCTGGCTATAAGGTGTTTTAGGTTTTCCCTCCCCATTATTAATAGTAAACAAGGGCATTTATTTCTAAACATGAAAAAAAAGTAGAAAGATGTTAGAGGTCACCAATTGTTAATTTGAAAATATAAGACAACTTCGTCCATGGCAGCATGTTTAGATTACAGAAATGTGTGATATGGACGTCTGCAATGAATGTATACTGTATAGCGAATGTCAAGTTGTTAAAGAGTCCTATATGAGGTTAAAATGTCCAATAATGGCTACATCAAGGGATTTGTTCACGTCTAAAACAGCTGTCAGTAGCACATTTTGAGCGGAAATCGTTAATAGCGATTAATGTTTCCATTAATTGGTGTGTGTACGACGTCTTCTTACAGTAGATGGCGTTTTAGAAGAAGGAAACTTGATTTCGTGTAGCCACGGGAGGGGTCTGGTAAATATTTCTCTAATAGGGTTTCTAGAACAATGGCTATGTTATGTTTGAAACACCATTTAATAGGACGTTTATTAAAGACAATGGAAAATTTGTAGCGTAAATGTTGTAGTGGAAGTTAGCTTTTGTCGTTGTTGGTGACGCAGTAATTGTTGGTATACAGTAAAACCATGTAAAGTGCCCACCTCTGCATAGTGAACACTTTTAATGAATTGATTTTAGCGCATACTGTACATGTACATGTATGTTTTCTTTCATAAAATTCTCTGTAAAGTGACCACCTGGATACAGTGACCAAATTTGGCCATTTTTTGTGTGGTCACCTCTAACAGGTTTCATTCTATACATATGATCCTACTATTTATCCGATATATTACAAAAGAGCCTATTACATATATTGTATGACTATATAGAAGTAAAGACATAGTTTTAAGTAAACTTTTAACAAAGTTGCCCTTAGAATTTAACTATGCTATAACGTTTAAAAATGATAAAATGTGTCTTGTTATTGTAAATTAAATCTGTACCCATCTGTCAGCATTTTAATGCCGTTATTTCTTTATTTTTGCATTTCGCTGTAAGTTATTTAAAATTTTCTATGAACATGTACTGTATAGTTCTGCTGTTTTAATATGTCAATATTGTTTTTCCTTAAATTTAATAATGTTATTCTTTTCATAACATGGGAGATTTATGCATACTTAATCATTTAATTCTGTAATGTGAACATAAATAGTTTGCTTGTAAATCTAAGCAAATAGTGACCACTTGATAATTTATTAATGCAAGCTTTTATTAATTAACGAATAGCCGACTTTCTCTTAGTACTTTGTTCATCATAATTCGAATAATAATTAGTAGTATTTATTTCATTTATTTAAGTACATAAGTTTCATTGGGATTTCTCTTTTGTAAATGAATTTGATTGTTTTTAAGCAAAACCCTTTTATAATTGCATTACGTAAACAACGTACTTGACGTCATCCTTATGTAAAATATCCTTGTTTTCCTATAAATAGCAGCTCGGGTCATGTAGGTTACCTATTAATCCGACAAGCTACATCAACTAAATTGCACTTTGTCTTCTGAATAATTGAAGGCTATAAATATTAGGCCATACTTGTCAGATTATGTAATGTGCTTTACTGCTTTTATGGATGCAGTACATTTAACGTTCATATACCTAATTTATATATGCCAAAACGTACACCTCTTAACCTAGATTCGAGGAGAGATTTTAAAATTGACAGGGACTATTCTATGTACATTTTTTTTCAATGTAACTTTCTGGTGAATTTTTTTAAATGTAATTTGGAAAAATGTTTAACTGTTTTCGGGAAATGAACGTTACATTAAATAAAATGAATAAAAGCAGATGTAAAAATGGTAGAAATTAACGTTAAAATCATGGCAATCAATAATTAACATACATTCGTACATTTTCTTTCGTTTAATTTTTCATTGATCAGTTATTCTGTTATTTATCAAAAATTCAAACTAAAATTTATAATTATAACCAAAATATTTTCGTCGAAAAAGTTGTGCTAAAAATGTAGACCATCCAAACAGTTTCTAACTGAATAAATAGATTGAGTTTGGTTTGAACTATTTTATTGCAAAGTAAAATAGAAGTCTTTGCAAGATAAAAATAAAAAAAAAAACAAGAAAGGCAATCTATAAGTGAAATATCAAGGGAAATAAATTCCCCCATAAAAATACTGCTTTCTCTTTTGTTTCCCTTTAGTCTCTCTATCTCTATAGAGAAACTTAAATTATTTTGCTTTTCCGGTAATTGCCAGGGCCTCGACTGTAACATTACTAATGTTTTTACCTGAAAAGATTAGTTCTACACTTCCTGCTTAATTATCTGTTTTTATTCACTGCTGGAAGCCAGGATGGTTTTGTGTGAAATTTCCTTTGTAGCATCGTCATAGTGATGTCAGCAAAGCTGGTTTGTTGTTGTTTAGTGCAGCCAGAGAGTAATTTAGCCTATCCGAGCCAATTACTTATCAAAGTTTCATATACATGTAGCTATCTCTACCTTACTCCCTATCTGAACATCTACCAATACATATGGAGCATTGCACTGTATCATATACTGCATATGACATTACGGTTAAGTCTTCATTGATCCATTCATTGTCCATTCTGGTCCAAACCGTTTGTTTAGAAATGGTGAGAATGCGTGAGGAATATTGCCTTGATTTATCATTAACGTTACATGTATATGTCTAAATCTATGTGGCAGAACTAATCACTTCCCTCTTTTGCTTCATTTTGAATAATAGCAATGTACATAATAGAAACATGCATTTTTGGATACTGATTGAGAAGTATATGTAATTGATATACATATATTAAATATATATATATATATATATATATATGTGTGGAGCAATATACACTGCAAATGGAAACATCTTAAAAACTGTCCACGAAATAAGACTTTATGATGCATCTTAAGAAATTTAACTTAAATTAAGAAGATTCTTCTGCATTTAATTCTGTTGTTTACTGTCCATCTTATTACAAAATGCGACTAATTTTAATTTTGAAAAAGTGGTGAAATTAAGATGCATCTTTTCTTCTTATTTCCTGGAAACTTAATTTAAGATGTTTTGATTTGCATTGTATGCATGCCATATATTGCATACTGTCTTTGCTATAGATGTATATCTTTACATTCAATCAATGCATGTTTTGTACATACTGTATCCATGTATAGTTATTGAACTACAGGTGTATATGTTTGTTAAACTATATAAAGCCATACATATATAGCTTAAGCGTATATATTTTAACTTTAACATCAAGGATTCCATTATCATTTCACATGCAGTCGTACGCTAGAGGTTAAATTGGGTATTCGAACTAACGATTTGCAGTCAATTCTCGTACTGTAGACCATTCTGTTTGAACAACACAAACAGTTCCTGCTTTTCTTAATTGAAACCGGGTTTCCAATAGTGCCCTGATTTTCTGATGCGAATTGGAAATAGTACCCATGAGTAGCATTGGGAAATAAGTATTTTTCCAGGATCAGAAAACCAACCGAATTTTTCACTTTAGTGTATTTCAGTTCAAAACAACATTTAACTAATGACACAGCAGTAATACACAAAACATTCGACTGATAGTTTGAGACCTTGGCTAAGTTAGGTGCCAGCACAAAGGACGGATAAATGTGTATCCGGATCCTGCTTATCAGCAAAAAAGAACACTCAAATAATACGATCAATTAATCTTTTACCTGCTAAAATTGGTGAACGCAAGAATTATTGAAAAACTCCATTAAAAGTTTTCATTTATAACATTTATATCTATCATTAATTTGCAGAAAATGTGCAAAATGACATTGTCTTGCAAAAATAAAACCGTCTGCTGTCTATAGTGTCTATAGAAATGTGATATCATTCCCATTGCAAATAAATTCTTTAAAATAAGGTGACTAAATGACAGGTAGATCCTTTCCAAAAAATACCTGTGTCCAACTTTTGCCAAAAAAGGGCATTTAGAGCCTTTGAAGGTTTGCAGTCGTATTGTAAAGATAATCTTATGAGAAATGAATAGAAAAGTGATAATTTCCATTGCATTGTGTCAAAACACAATATTCGACCCTGCCAATAGGACCTTATAAGTATCTTTTTTGTGCTTCCTTGAAATTTGTATAGGCGCTTTGTAATTATATGAGTGCAAATGCAAAGTGAACATATTTTTTGTGTCACTACATAATTCTTTTCATATTTGGTTTTAACAATATGGGCCTCCAAGAACTCCAGGCATCCAAACTTCAGCTAAGCTAAAGCTTATATTGGCAATTCGCGACCAAATAACAGCTGGATAACTTTTTAGGATATCCCAGAAGGATTTCACACCATCTACATTGTATATTGCAGGTACTGACTGCATTCATTTTTAGATGAATTCATTCCAAGTTAACATAAATGAAACGTGATCTATGTTGCACGCCACCGTTTTGGCAGAAAATGCATCGTGCGTTTTGTGTCGTCATCTAAGCCTTGATAAATGATGCCTCACAATTTTCTGTCTTAATGCGTGCACCTCAAGCTTTCAGCATTGAAAAACACTTCGGAAACGACAAATGGGCGAAAAGTTTGGCACGCTAGAAAAAAAAACACAACAACACTCTCTTGCGTGCACCCATTCCTTAGGAACCCCCCACACACGTTTCATTCTATAGGAACCACCATTCACCATATTCCCACGTATACTTATGACATATAAAGATGGGTGTGAGAATGATGGCTATATACGGTATCATCACTACCTGACTACTGCTTTTTCCCCCCCTCTTCTTCTCCATCGGGTGGTTGGTTGTCCGTTGTCACCTATTTCATCACCGTGCACTTTCACTTATAGGACCCGAGTGTTGGCATTCAAACAAAAATGCATCGTGGCAACGGTGAATAATTGCCTAGTGCAATTTTCTATTGGTTTCATGCTGGGAAGAATACGCACGCAGGTACCAGATATATTAAAAAGTGACTGCGTGCCATAATCAAAAGAGGCGACCCTCACTTCTGCTTCCTTCCTTCCTCCGTAAGTATAAGTATATATAAATAAAAAATGAAAAATGAGGGAAAAAAGATGATGCTTCGCAGCTCGGTTGCTCCCCACATTCTATACTTGTGCGTACTTATATAATAAGGGCCTACGAGACTCCACCGCGTTACATTTGTTATGTCATTCGGTGTGTATGGCCTCTCTCTCATTCTACGCTCTTTGAATTCAAAAAGTAATTAGTCACGTGTTGACAACAATGGCGTGCGTCGTGAATGAAAGATGACCTTATATCGAGCTTGGCTCGCTATTTTTAACATGCACTGTCATTACGGTAATTAATTCCGATGCTTATGATGGCTTGCCCAGGGCCCGAGCTGCTGCACAAGACAAATAACAATTAGAGATTTTGTCTGGATCTTACACTGTAAGTCAAAAATTCACACCGAGAACAACGTGTGTGTGTGTGTACCTGAAATGCATTTATGAATGCATTTTAAATACACATACGTGTTCTTCGTGTGAAATCCAGGTGAGTTTTAAGGGAAATTGAGTTCTATTTAAATGGCGCTTAATCTAAACACCAGAGCTTGTCAGATCACTTGTCTAGAGACAACTTTAGCTTACACCTTCTTCACACCAACGTTGTTGTAGATCAACTGATGTGGATCAAGAAAACTTTTGCGTGTTAATTCACACCGCAG
>JAQGCC010002653.1:0-17651 GCA_034698905.1 Xestoiulus laeticollis | reverse complement strand
GATTTTTATTTCGTCTAAGACAAGATTCGTGACCTATTCAACTCATCTAATTCTTGCACTTTTATCACCTCGAATTTTAAAATTTGGCGAGGTCACGCATTTCATCTAACAAGAAACTCGTGCGATTTTTATTTCGTCTAAGACAAGATTCGTGACCTATTCAACTCATCTAATTCTTGCACTTTTATCACCTCGAATTTTAAAATTTGGCGAGGTCACGCATTTCATCTAACAAGAAACTCGTGCGATTTTTATTTCGTCTAAGACAAGATTCGTGACCTATTCAACTCATCTAATTCTTGCACTTTTATCACCTCGAATTTAAAAATTTGGCGAGGTCACGCATTTCATCTAACAAGAAACTCGTCCGATTTTTATTTCGTCTAAGGCAATATTCGTGACCTTGTCTAATACTCATACTATGCTATTCATACTGGACATCATACTACTAAAAAAACTGATTTTATATGAAATAATTTTTAGTTTCATAAAAAAAATAACAGTTTTATTCCAATACTATTTTTTTTTATAATCTTAATTTCAAGGTTGGCTAAACAGTAAACAATCTCACGTTAGTTAGTCATCTACGAATAGCAAAAAAATACACGTATATCCACAAGATGCTAGTTTTTTTTTTATTTTTAAATTATAAAAGTAGAGAAAAATTGATGAACAAAAAGACATAATTTGAAATAGATTAAGTTGAGCAGAATTTCGATCAACATGCCCAAAAGCAAAAAAAAAAAAAGTTCACGTATTAAAATAATCCACGTTTGGTCAACATCGGACAACAACCTCTTTTATAGAGAGAAAATATGGACGAAAATCGATATCCTATAGCTCATGATTTAAAATAAACATGAGCTGGGTCACTGCTCGGGGTCAACTTGCTTCCATTTATCATCATTATCTTAATAATTATTATTATTACCGTTATCGATGACATTTTTATAACGTTAATTTCACTTAAGACCAATGGCCATTATGACAGGCTTTGAAAACAGTCCACAATCTATAGATTGGGAATCTGTAGTGAGAATCTATCATTTGGGAGTCTACAGTGAGAATCTATGGTTTGGGAATGTATAGTGAGAATCTATAGTTTGGGAATCTATAGTAAGAATCTATAGATTGGGAGTCTACAGTGAGAATCTATGGTTTGGGAGTCTACAGTGAGAATCTATACTTTGGGAATCTATAGTGAGAATCAATAGTTTGGGAATCTACAATGAGCATATATTATGGGAATCTATAGTTTGGGAATTAATCTACAGTAAGAATCTATAGTGAGAATCTATAGTTTGGGAATCTATAGTGAGAATCTATCATTTGGGAATCTATATAGTGAGAATCTATAGTTTGGGAAGTTATAGTGAGAATCTATACTTTAGGAATCTACAGTGAGAATCTATAGTTTGGGAAGTTATAGTGAGAATCTATTGTTTGGGAATCTATAGTAAGAATCTATAGTTTGGGAATCTATAGTGAGAATCTATTGTTTGGGAATCTACAATGCGAATCTATAGTTTGGGAGTCTATAGTGAGAATCTATACTTTAGGAATCTACAGTGAGAATCTATAGTTTGGGAATCTATTGTTTGGGAATCTACAGTAAGAATCTATAGTTTGGGAATCTACAGTAAGAATCTATAGTTTGGGAATCTACAATGAGCATATGTTATGGGAATCTATAGCTTGGGAATCTACAGTAAAAATCTACAGTAAGAATCTATAGTGGGAATCTATAGTTTGGGAATTTATAGTTTGGGAATCTATGGTTTGGGAATCTACATTGAGAATCTATAGTTTGGGAATCTACAGTGAGAATCTATAGTTTGGGAATCTACAGTGAGAATCTATAGTGAAAATCAATAGTTTGGGAATGAATCTCTAGTTTAAGAATCCCTAATTTGGTCTAAAAACCCGACCCACTTTGATGTTAATTAAGAGCATAGGGGTAGATATAAACATGCACAGAATTTGCATTGTTATCATTTAGATTCTATTACCCATAATGAGTTTACATATTCATGATTTCCTATAATGGAGGTTGCTAAAATGTGCTATAGAGAAGATGTTTCACTTTTCAACTGCACGTCAAACGAGGGGGGGTCAAAGGTTAACTTGTATTACGACAGAAGCTAAAATGATGTGGGTGGGAGTGTAGTTTTAATGCACTCCAAGATGTTAAGTACTATTAAAATATGACGTCATGGAAACGTATGAAAAACGTGTCCTTCAAGAGCTGCAGGACAAAACAAGATAAAAAAAAAGAGCTTAATTCTCATCAGTGAAATTATTAACCCTTAAATTAAGCATTATTTTGGTGTAAACAGAAAAAAGAGTTGTTTACATGTATATAACTTGTACTTTTTAGAGAGTTTTGCTACTTTTTCTACACTTTTGCGTACTTTTAGGATACATATTCTTAAAAAAGTTGGGTTAATTAATACGGTTACTCATTTTGTTGGGTATCTGATACCTTACTCAGTTTTTGGGTTACGTTTCTGTGTGTATCCCAAGAATAAGTCAATTTATATATATGCAAATGAATCATTTGAGATTTATACAGTGTAACCTGTCAGATTGAACACCTTTATAAAGTGAACAGTACCTCCCTAACTTGAACACGCGGCTAGTCCCGGACAGCTTCCGTAGAAATAACAGTAGGACAAACCTCGATACAATGAACACCTGCAGATACTTTGTACATTGAACACTTTTTTAGTCCCCAGGATGGGTCTACCTCTACATAATACACTTGACCATTGAGCTAATCCCAATTAAGCCCCTAGACTCTAGGGGCAAGAGGGCGCTTTACAACAATCAGGGGAAATTCCCTTATTTAGTCTGCAGTTATTTTGGGTACTGGTAGCCAATTGCAAATCATAGCACATGTGTACATGTACATATGTATCGAGCAAATTGAGCGAACGAATCTACATGAAATTGACATTGGATAGAATATAGAATATTTGCATTTGATAAATTATGACAAAAATAATAAGAAAAAGCTATATTTTCCCCAAATCATTGGTTCAATGTACGTGTACAATTCCCCTAACCTGACCTATCGTGACCTATCATAGATTGGCCAAATTGGGTGTAAAATCTAGAATATTTCTTTAAAAAAACCTAAAATAATGCTTTATGTAGATGCACTGAAAAGGATTGTGTGCATATAATGTTATACATGTGTATTCAATTGTATATACATGTATAAAAAACATAGTTCATTGGATATTGTCTTTTCATAGCAAACCTCCATACAATGAACATCTGTTTAATGTGAACACTATTGCCTGCTCCCATGGGTGTTCAATGTAGACAGGTATCACTGTATATAAAACTTGGAAGTTTATTTTTAGTTTTTGAATTTCCACCCACTTTAATTTGGGTTTGAAAATAGCCATAAAATAACCCAATATAGTTTATAAATCTTTACGCAAGATTGGGTATACAGTTACCCAATTACTAATTGATTCTAAATGGTATAAACTTTAGATTTACCAAATTGCAACTGCAATCCAACTTTGAGTAACTGTTAGATTTAGGTTAAATTTATAAACCATCGTTTTTTGGTGTATTTTGAGATGAATAAATGAATTAGGAAAATCTGTTAAAAATAAACAAAGTCTGGGTAAATTATTTCTACATTTTACTTATTTCTTCATCTTAAACTGATTTCTAGGACACTCTTGTATTGCTCGTAAGTTGGTTCTCCAAGATGGCGGAAAGGTTGGTGGTGGGAGAGAATGATTTGCAGAGAGGGAATGTTAAAGGTGGATTTCATAAAGTGCAAACTCATTTCTAATTAATTGCTTAAGCCATTTCCGAGGACGAAATTAGTTTTAGAAGATGAAAATAACCAAGTCTTTTTCTGTCTCAAGGTTTCTAAGACTAATTACTTATCGATCATCGCCCTTGCTCCTTTTATTAAATCTCCACTTTTGGGTGACCTACATTTTTACGTGTTTTATGTCGGCTTTTCAATATCAAACACTATCGTATTATTGTTTATTTACCCCCAACTATAAACTGTCTTAAGATGTTGAGATGACTTAATCATTTGGTCGCCTAATTCACAAATTTGGTGACTAAAATTGGGTGATTAAAATTTAGCAACATTTAGATTTTATGAAAAAAACGAAAACGTATTTTTTAATAACATAAGTATACAAAGATTTCATCCCTACATTAAAAGGTTTATAAAATTTAAACATTCCCAAATATATTATCGTAGAAATTTTATGTAAAAAAAATGTATATTTATAATCACAATATATATTAATAACCATAAAATATATACATTTATAAACGCCAGAAAATGATTTATTTATATTAAAACTAATAATATATTATATACTTTACACTAAACTACTATAAACAATCTAGACGAATTTTAGGATTATAAAATCAATTTCTAAAATCATCTGGTGAGCATCTGGCCAAATTGCCTGCGGGTGAAATAAATCCAATAAATGAAAACAATTCAGAGGGTAGTGACCACTTCTTCATTTTGAAATTATAATAGAAATCTATATAATGTAGACGATGATATTGACGAAATTTCAATTTAAAATACAGTTTTTTTTATAATTAATTGTTATACGAAAGTTGAGCATATGCTTATAAATTCATAAATTTGATATCATTTTTTTTTTATCGATATCTCCATTAAAGGTTATTAATGGTTCGCAACAAAGAAATTTGTGCAAATTGCACCGTTACCGAGAAATTTTCATGTAGTGCTCACTTAGTCTCCACTTCCGACCTAATTTCTGCTTGCATCCACTTAGCCACCCACTTAAGACCCAATTAAATAACTTGTGTCTGCTGATAACGGATCATTTTACATCATCTATGACTAATACACCTACATTTTATTTTAATAAATTATGACAACACGTTGTTTTTAAATTAGATTTTCCCCATTTCATTAAAAAAATTAGTAACACGTGATAATCAATAAATGATAAAGAATATAAAAATTAATCATATAAAGCATACTGAGATTTCGTATTATTTCGTAAACAGGCTCGTGCGAAATCACGTGCACGCGTTATAAAAACTGACTTTTGGAACGCTCGTGATTCTAAAAATTGACTTTTGGAACGCGCTTGATTCTAAAAATCGACTTTTGGAACGCACGTGATTACGCACGAGCCTGTTTACGAAATAATAAGAAATCTCAGATTACGATAAAGATTAACTTGAGTAGCCCTAATATATACATATTCTATAATTAATTACATAATAAATTTTATAATGTTTAGACATAATCGATTAAATTGAAATTATTTAAAACAAGTTCATATACTCCCTAGTAAAAATATATTAAATTTGGATTAAATTTCTGTTTATTAGGAAATATATCCTTTAGTAGTAAATACATGTATATTCCTAATGCTATTCATCGCTACGTTGATTGATATATTTTGCAAAATAGGATGACGTCATAGTTATTGTTATTTCAACAAAACAATTTCTAGGTTTTTGATCCCCTGATCCAAAATACATTAATATATCTTCACTTGTTTTCAAGGCGAATATGAAATGCTATTTAATGAGCTTATTTTGTTTGTTTTATTACATTTTTCGTATTAAATCGAATCATTTTTGTTTTTTTCCCTCAATGAATTTGATGCCATAAAAGGCAATTAAAACAATAACAAAATAAAACGTGCTCATAAAATAGCACGAAATACAATTAGTTTTTTTTTTTTTTTTTTTTTTTTTTTTTCTAGATTAGCAATTAGTGATTTTATAGACGAATCAATTTCTCGCCAATATACGTAAACATTTATTTCATTTATTATAAACTATTATCAAGCTGATATGACATCATCATAAGATTATGATGCTCAGTCAGCTTTAAAAGCCTTGATTTAATCATCATAAGAGCATTCTAAATACATGTACATGTATGTAAACAACAACACTTACTTGATAGATTAATTCGTCTAAGACAAAGTATAAAACGTCACAGATTTCTATATATATTACAAAAGAAATATAATCCATACCATATTTTGATAGTCAAATTTTCTAAAAATAGTTCACGCGTGGAACACTCCATATGGCACGCGCAAATGCAAGACAGCACGCGCTTCAGTTCTAATTAACATTCTATATTTTGGGTTTTAATATCAATTGTTGTCCTGCAGTCTTCTGGACTTTTAAAGTTATCTCATGGACTGATTAAGATACAACGCAGCTGATTTCATGTTTATGCCAGCTAAATTCATCGTAAATTAATATTAGGGTATTTTCACGACATGTATTTTTTGTCGAAATATTAGACTATATGCTCTAACTAGAAGATAAATATTAAAATTTTGGCCATCTGATGATCGGAAGTGTTTAAATTCCCCGCCAAAAAGGTAAAATCCAACATGTTGGCCATGACGTCACTTACTTTGCCCGCCCTATTGGCAGCAATACAAAAAACCTTCGAATAGATTTAACTAATTAACTTACCTGTAAAATTTATTTTTTGTCTGTGACAAGATATGTCCACCAGAACATTGTTTTTCCTATAAAATTGCACAATTTCTCTGGCTATATTTAAAAAAAAAACAAGCGATAAAGTTTACAAAAAATCCAAACGTGCATGTGCAAAAGCAATGATCGAATTTTGTCACGTGTCATTTGGATTATTCTTAAAAGTTATTTCGTATTTTTTTTTCTAAATTCCGAGAGAAATTGTAAGATTTTCTCCTAAAAACGGTGCTCTTGCAGACATACATTATATCAATTTACTCTGCTAGAAAAGAAATTTTGCAGGTAAACTATTTATTTAAATCACGGTTTTTTTAACATTGCTGATATAGGGCTGGCAGTAAAAATAGATAATTTTTGTTTTCCATATGGGTAATTTCGTTGGCAAAAATGATTAAAACGACGATTTTGTGTTACAATTCAAAAATACGACTGTTGCCTCTTTTAATAAGATACTCGTACTAGTAAATTGAAACCCCCAAATTAAATCTGTTTCCAATGCATACAACTAAATGATAGAAATACACGGACAACACATTTGACGTCATGTATCACTAGCCAATCGGAAAGCGTTTTAATCTTGAGTAAATGCATTTTTGTTAAGATTGTTTTTATGTTTACGAGGTAAGTAGTACAAATTATCTTCTCTAAATATCACCTGGCATTTCATTTTAGACTACCTTTATGATTCTGCCACTGCAAATACAGGTCTTAAATAAATTAGTGAAAATACAAACTTTAATTATTAAAAACAAGTTTCAAGTAACATTTTTGTGATGGAAATTAACACCCATGTTCCGAGCATATGGAACACACATAATTGGCACGTGCATGCAGGGGCGATTGGCACGTGCAAACACGAAAAAAGCACGTGCAAGCTTCGTTTAAATTGGCACGTGCAAACACGAAAAAAAGCACGTGCAATATGCTTCGTTTAAATTCATTGAAAGTATATGATTCAATGTAGAATTATCAGAAATTGAATTTAAACGTTATTTAAGTATAAAAATACGTAGTGAAACCTGTGAATAGCGCAACCGCTTGGGACCGAACCATGAGGTATGCAATTTGGAGGGATGTGCTAAATGAAGGTTCAGATAAAGTGATGACTATGCACACCATATATATATATATATATATATACATGCAATTGTACACATACGCTGGATGTCATCATGTACGTGTACAACAGTACACCTTTTGTACGTGTAACACTGTATACATTACATATTGTACGTGTACAAATTGTACATGCTAGACGATGTGTACATGTGTAAACATGTACAACTGTACACACGATCAATGCATGTTTTTATTTAAAGAGTCAACAGCTATTTCCATAATTAAGATGCACAAAGAAATATGTGGCATTTTTAATGTTTTATAACATAAAAAAAAAAAACGAAAAAAATGATCTTCAAAGGTAAAATCGTGATTCTGTTCCAGGAAACGAGTGTGCAAGTCGCGTTTCGCAGGTAATACGTTATATAAAGGTAAGTTTGTTCTATATAAAATCGAGCTGCATGCATGTGCCGACTGTTAAGGTGTGCTACTTCCAGGTAGTACGCTACATATTGAGGAACCCTTATTCACAGGTTTCACTGTAGTGCGATGTAAAACATCAATTGCACATATTCAACTGTTTCAATGCCCAATAGTGGAATGATCGAATTGTTTTGATTTAAAACTTTGACCCCCCTCGATGTTTTTCCTAAGAATCGATGCTCGTATTAGCTCCCTGTATACATTTCAGGGGTTGTTGAGGGGGGGGGGGGTGAATGTATACATAGTCCTAGTTGCTATTTTCGGATGAATTTTTTGGTAAGCCAGCGTGTGTTCAATAAAACTTGACGTAATTTCAAGAAGGGAATAGCTGAAATTGTTGGCATTGTTTGGAAGTACGTGTTTATTTTATCTTAAGTGTCGTTAAGCTCTTTTTGCTTCGTAGAAATTGTTATTTGGAGGCAAATGGTTTATTTCACATTTTTTTTCAAACATTTCTACAACATATTTTCTAGGTAAAATTGCAAAATTTGTGTTTGGACCTTGTTTATGGACGACCCCATTTCGATATTGTTTTTGTTATTGCTGTAAAAAAGATCTTATTGTAAGACTTAAACTACTAAAGTGTCTTAGTCTTATTTTTTTTAAATTTATGGAGTAACTCATTCAGGTAATTGTGTCTTAAGACACATTGAAATACTTTTTTTTGCCTGTAAAATCCATGTCTTGACCATCATGACCTTTTTATCAAGGGGTCGATCATAATTGGCAATTACTAAGTGGACAATAAGAAAATGAGTTTCTTAATTATTTTATGTATTTTTAACTGAATTTTAGGAGGGGAATTTCAATTTTTCACATTTCCATTTGACGTGTTTTGCTAGAAAAATACAGTTTTTTCGTGGTCACCTAATTGGTCATTTTTCTCGTTTAATGATGACCATTTCTTAGTAATAAAGTAGTAAGTTGTAAACCAACTTCATCTTAAATGAACAACAAGGGAAAACCCGTTGGAAATTTCCGGATTTTTATTTTGACTTTGGGAAATTGGTCATTATATATGGGTCTGTTGTTTTCATTTTTTTTAACCCCCTGGGAATTTATTTATCACCTTATTTGCCATTTCTTGTATTTCGTGGGGGGAAGGAAATAAGTTTTTTGGACAATTTTCTTATGATTTTAATGCGATTTTTGTTCATGTTTTTATGAAAATAACCTGTCTATAAACATTGAAAACTAAATTTAACCCTTGGATTAATCAATTTCAAAAAAAAAAATTTGAAACTTATAAATTTTAATGATGTTTTTATGTCTGCAAAAGAGATTCCAAGATTTCGTTCACTGTATACATAACTTAATTTATATTTCTGAGCATCTTTGTAATGACGTCATCTAAATCATCGAGGATCTGATCTTAATCTTAAGGAATATCGTTTTGGGATTTTTTTTTATAAGAAATCTATAGGGCTACATAAAAATTGCACTGTAATGGTCAAGAGACAAAATGACCACTTGACCATAAATTGGATTGACGTTTTATAATTGGTTGCATTTTTTTTTTTTTTTTTTTTTTTTTTGAAATCATCAATTTCATATAAAAAATTCTTAAAACTATATAGTTTTTTTTAAAAGTTAAGAGTTTTAAGACAGAACAAACTAAACTTGTTTTCATCTAAACAAGAATTTGATTTTTATTTCATCTAAAACGAATAGGTTTTTAATTTATATGCAGTGTGTATGAATTGGTATAATTTCCTAATCTTATTCTTAAGACCAAAACGTCTTATCTTATTCTTTCTAAGACACTTTTCTTAAAATATGTTATACAATGATAGTTGATGTATAGTTTCTTATTATCTTAGTTTTAAGAAATTTAAGGCAGTGTTCCCTTGTGGTAGTAAATTGCACTTTTCCTAGGGGATAGAAGGACTATTTAGGACTTTTTTAGGACTATTTAAGACTTTTTAGGAACATTTAGGATTTTTTTATGACTTTTTCAGGACTTTTTAGGAACATTTAGGATTTTTTATGACTTTTTCAGGACTATTTAGGACTTTTTAGGAACATTTAGGATTTTTTATGACTTTTTCAGGACTATTTAGGACTATTTAGGACTTTTTAGGAACATTGGATATTGTTTTTCATAGCAAGCCTCCATACAATGAACACATGTCTAATGTGAACACTTTTGCCTGGTCCCATGGGTGTTCAATGTATACATGTACATATAAACATAGTCCATTGGATATTGTCTTTTTATAGCATACCTCCATACAATGAACACATGTCTAATGTGAACACTTTTGCCTGCTCCCATGGGTGTTCAATGTATACATGTACATATAAACATAGTTCATTGGATATTGTCTTTTCGTAGCATACCTCCATACAACGAACACCTGTCTAATGTGAACACTAGCTTTTGCCTGCTCCCATGGGTGTTCAATGTAGACAGGTACTTCACTGCGCTTCCAAACACATATCTGCATGTATCTGTCGATATGATTATAAAAAAGGGGATTTTTCGAGTATATTTACCTTATAAGACTGTACTTGACATCCAGCCAAATTGGTGCAAGATTTTCAAGTGCCCTTTTTTACTAGTGGCGCACCAACTTTTGTCACCTTTGTAACACGACCTAATTGCCTAATTTAAATCCCCGCCCCTTATTATCCCACTTTTTACACAAATATCAATTTTTGTTTACTTGTAGACATGAGGCTATAAAAAAAATGCATTAAATTCGTGCATTTTACACCCACACAAATATCTGTTTTATGGATTTTTTTTTTTTTGTTTTTTTTTTGTTTTTGGTGTTGTTTTTCTTGGTTTTTAGGGCTGATAAAATCCATTTCGCCCACGTGATGATGTCATTTAATCATTTTTACTTATTTTGGGAATAGTTGATGTAGTTTACATTATATTTCTAGCTGTATTTATGTATTGCGTGTTTGCCTAACTTCAAGGGGAGACTCTAAAATTACATGGTCTAATTTCTCAAAATTAGGTCATGAAATGTACCTCTTCTTAGACGAAATCAAAATCGGAAGTGACGTCATTTCAGCGAATATCTATGACTTGATATCCTATAGTCTGGTTTGCGACAAAACTTGTTTTTTATCATCTTAACTTGGCGAAGTCACGCATTTTATCCTTCCTGGAATTTATCCAGTTTTGCATTTCGTCTAAAAATGTACCTCGTTTTAGACGAAATAAGAATCGGAAGTGACGTTATTTCAGCGTATTATTTATCCTATATATCCTATATTATGGATTGCAAAAAAACGTGTTTTATCATCTTTTAACTTGGCGAGGTCACGCATTTTATCCTACCAGGAATTTATCCAGTTTTGCATTTCGTCTAAAAATTTACCTTGTCTTAGACGAAATAAAAATCGGAAGTGACGTCATTTCAGCGAATTTATATCCTAGATATCCTAAACTATGGATTGCAAAAAAACGTGTTTGTATCATCTTTTAACTTAGCGAGGTCACGCATTTTATCCTACCAGGAATTTATCCAGTTTTTCATTTCGTCTAAAAATTTACCTCGTCTTAGACGAAATAAAAATCGGAAGTGACGTCATTTCAGTGAATATCTAAGCTTCATATCCTATATTCTGGATTGCGACAAAACGTGTCTTATTATCTATAAACTTGGCGAGGTCACGCATTTTATCCCATTTTGCATTTCGTCTAAGACGAAATAGAAAATTCTAATTATATGATCGGCGATACGTGTTCAAATTACGTTGCTGAAATCGTCACCCGCCACTAGATGGCGCTGAAATGGACAATAATGACTAAAATTGGTTGTTTTCCAGGAAGCGCCTTAACTGTTGCCATAAGTGGCGCTAGGGGGCCAAAAAATCCTCGTTTTAAGCGTTTTCGGGCACCATAAAAGCCTGAATTTGTAATCATGATCTCCTAAAACAACCAGCTGTAATTAAGCCGATATTCTAATCGCTATCAAGAGGCTTTTTTACGCTTTTTAGCGGCCCCCTGGCGGTGACAGTGGTTAAAAGTACTCCCTATTATAAATATCTATCCTGCTAATGTGCCCTAACTGTTGTGGGTACGTACATTAGCTTAATTGGAAGAGGGGGCAAACAGTGACGCACGACTGACGACCGGAAATGAGGCTAGGATTTCCAGACCGGAAGTGGAAATTTGAGCTTTAAATCCATTGTTTACGTTTGGGCATTGGATAACTGACTTAACGGCATTTATGATCGACCCTTGTGGTCTGTCTTGTGTTTGGTGCACGATAAACGATTTAGTGTGTCTATTTATGGATGACCCTCGTGATTTATCCTCAAAATTTAGCATCTTTTATTGATCATTTATGGGTGACCCTCGTAATTTATCCTTAAAATTTAGCATCTTATATTGACCATTTATGGATGACCCTCGTGATTTATCTTAAAAATTTAGCATCTTATATTGGCCATTTATGGATGACCCTCGTGATTTATCCTCAAAATTTAGCATCTTATATTGATCATTTATGGATGACCCTCGTGATTTATCCTCAAGATTTAGCATCTTATATTGATCATTTATGGGTGACCCTCGTGATTTATCCTCAAAATTTAGCATCTTTTATTGACCATTTATGGATAACCCTCGTGTTTTATCCTCTAAATTTAGCATCTTATAATGACCATTTATGGATGATCCTCGTGACCTGCACTATAACCTAAGATTTGTTGTGACCATTGTAATGTACATTTATGGGCGATCCTCAGTTCCTTATTCGGTCTTTATGAACGACCCCTTAGTATTTAGATGTCACGTGAATTTATTAATGGCCCTCGATGGTTTTGTACCAGTTTTTTACCGAAGAATGCCTTTATGATTTGCCCTCGGATGAACTGGCATGTAAAGGCGCTTTTGCTAAGATCTTTTTTCTCGTCAAAACGACCTATTCACTGTGATATACAGGAACACAGATTGGTTTATTATGTAATAACATTTTCCAAACAGTAATCGCGTTAAAAGCAGCGTGAAAACGCCTTTGTTTTAGCAAATTATGTGAATTCAATTAATTTTTAATTCAAATTTGAATTTGGCGGGTTTTTTTCTATTCCATTGGCACGTGCTGCCATTCTGAGGATTTTCGGAATTTAATCTTGTTTCCCACAATGCATCGCGATATAACAAAAGAGCAAACTGGTAAAATTTTATGAAAAATGTTGGTTGATCCTGAGGAATTTTCAATTTTGAGACAAATTAATGCATGGATCGCCTGAATTTTTTACATTTTTTCAAGCCAGAATGAACATCGACATTTATTCGTGTATTTGAGTTCGCATAAATTCGACTTTTTTTTCGTTTTTCGTGGATTTTCGGAGACATATTTTTGGACGAGTTCCAAGATCTGTCTCTTGTCATCGAAAATTGCGTTAAATAAAGGCTGAATTTTGCATCTCAGGTGAGTCGAATGTGTTTCTGTCATCAATATAGTCTCATTTCGGCCCTAAAAAGCTAAGGGCATAATCCAGAAAAGGCTAAGAAGTACGTTGTTGTAACAAAGGAGGAAAATGGATTTTAAAAATACAGGGTGCAACAAAAACGGGGGTTTTAAAAATACACGGTGCGACGGAAATTTCGATAGCTAAATCGACCGTTGTTTTTATTTGTTCTTTGTATGAAAATATTATAAATTGAGTCGAAAACACGTAGGTTGTAATAAAGTAGCCCATTTTAAGTCAGTTTATCTAATAATGGATGAGTAATGCTAACAATGACGTCAAGCTAGAGGCTATTTTGGTCATTTCTGGGTGACATATTACCTCACATGGACATTTGCTCACCCAGATTGCCCTCTTAATTTGTCAATGGGCTACAACTCTTTTCTGTCACTTTTTATTTGTCGTTAATAGGCAAATTTTATTGGTATAGATCGAGGTTACCATGTTCGACTACGAAGTTGTAGGTAACAGGTTCAAATCCCATGGCGGAGGTTATTTTTTCGTTATTAATAGGACCTAAACTTCCAATAAAATGACGTTATCTAGGACCTTTGCTTACAAGGATGTTTCCCCACACATAAACTATCTAATATACGCTAAATGCTTAGCCTATTTTCGATAGAAAGAACTGTCAAATTTTAATAAAATGACAGTATTTCAGGTATTAATATATTTAAAATTGACTTTCTATTATATGGCAGTTGCTCACAATGATGTTTTCCCACAAAAAACCTAATATGTTAAATAATTATACTTTCAAAAAACATTGTCAAATTTCCATAAAATATGACAGAATACCGGTATATTTAAAAATAACGTTCCTATGACAATTGAGGAGTTTGACAATGACTCGTGGCGCCTTTAGTGGACACAATATCGTCCCCTTAGCCCCACTGAGCATGTGCAGTAGGCATTGTCAAACTCCTCATGTTGCTCACAAGCATGTTTCCCCACACATAGTCAAACTTAATCTATAGTACCAGATCTAGGTACATATATTGCTAATTTTCAATAAAAAAACTACTTCAAATTTGAATAAAATTACAATATTTCAGATAATATAGTTCGTACATCTGAGATTTCGTATAATATTTGATCGTAAACATGCTCGTGCGTATATATAATCACGTGCGTTCTAAAAATCGATTTTTAGAACGCACGTTAGTGATTTTTCAGAACTAAAAATCGATTTTTAGAACGCACGTTAGTGATTTTTCAGAACTAAAAATCGATTATTAGAACTCACGTGATAGATTTTTTGAACAAAAAAATCGATCTTTTGAACTCGCGTGAAAGATTTTTAGAACGCACGTGATAGATTTTCTGGATTAAAAATCGATTTTTAGAATGCACGTGATAGATTTTCAGAATTAAAAATCGATTTTTAGAACAAAAAAGTTGATTTTTAGAACGCACGTGATAGATTTTCAGAATTAAAAATCGATTTTTAGAACAAAAAAGTTGATTTTTAGAACGCACGTGATAGATTTTCAGAATTAAAAATCGATTTTTAGAACAAAAAAGTTGATTTTTAGAACGCACGTGATAAATTTTCAGAATTAAAAATCGATTTGCTTACGAAATACATGTAATAGGAAATCTCAGATGTACGATGATGAACTTGAGTACCCTTAATATATTTCACAATGACTTTCATATATTATACAGTTTGCAGATGATGTTTCCCCACAACTAGCCGAACTTAATCTAGTAATGCTAAATACTAATTTTCAATAAACAACTACATTTGAATTCAATTAATTTCTATAAAAAAAAAAACTATGTCAAATTTCAATAAATTGCAGTATTTCAGCAAATATACAGTATAAGCTGCGTGTAAATTTTTATAAAGCGTAGAGAGCAAAGCAAGCGATATTTCATGAATTAAAAACTAATTTCTTGTCGGTCGATTAAACTCTGGTAATCCTGAGCCTTTTGCCGCAGTCTCTTATCAGAATTTCACCAAGATTTTTTCGTCTAAGCCGGGGTATACATTGTGACACAAACCATGCCTAATTTCCAGGATTTTTCATCGCCTCAATTCCCCTTTGCTGCCGGTTATCTGCTAGCTGGGTTCAGTTTGATTTTCTGATTATTCGCAATGTCAACAGCTGTTGTCTAATTGAAAAGGTGCTGGCATAAATTAATGACCGAGAATCGGGATCGAAATGCACCGGGATGATATTCTGCCAGCCGAGGGGCCGGTAATCCATCAGACGAATGCCAACGGGTGATTTATCACGAGGGGTTATCCCCTTTCCCCGAATTAATCATTCATGAGGGATTACCATGAGTTATTCAATGCCAGTGTCACTCTCGTGATAACTGATTCCCATTTTGTCCTCGGCTTTTTTAAACAAGGCTTTCATTTGTGTCTAAATGATTGCCAACAAATTTAAAACAAAATTGATTTAGGGTCTATTCGTAGGCTACATTTACGGGCACGACATATATTTGCGCAACGAGTCTAAAAGCCGTATCTTTGAATTTTTAGTCATCGGGATGCCGATGGCCGTAAAAAATTTGCCCTCAAAACTGGAGAACCCGATAGCGTACATGCTTAATATGGTTATTTTTATTCCAGATACAATTCTAGATTTCTGGGAGAGAAGAGAGAACAGATTCTGCGATGAATTCACCTGATGGCGATGTGGACGATGTCGTTGTCGGGTAAAGCAATTAATCCTGAATTATTCCTGAATCTCATAAATTTTTATCTTATCCACTGGTTTAAATTTTACGTTTGTCGCTTGTTACAGATCCGAGGCGTGCCGGAGATCCCCGAGCTCTAGCCTGGAGGAAGTCAACTATTTCTCCGATGACGAAATGGATAACGGTAAGATTTCGGATATTACGTCAATCGGACTTTTTTCAATTCAATTCAACTCAGTACCCTACAATCAGCAAAAAAAACACCACGTGTTAGAAGGAGGTCGTGTCCATTTTTCAGGAGAATCTTGTGATTTAGACATCTTTGTTAAATTGGACTTTGAAGTGAATTTAAACCGGTGTTAATTCCCAACAACCCATGAAAAAACATGGAATGTCAGGGAATTTATAAAATGGTCATACGAAAACCTGGAAAAAGTCGGAGAATTTTTCAAATTTATCCTGGAATTTTTTCTGATTGAGAGAATGTCGGGGAAAGTTATGCCGTAAACTTTTGTTAAGCCATGATTGAAGAACTTCAAATAAATTATTTTAAAAATAGTGTAAAACCTGCTAAAGTTTACACCCAAAAAATGGGTAAGTTGGTCAATGTACACAAGTGGTCACTGTATACAGGTGGTCACTGTACACAAAGAGTATTTATGAAGGATAACATACTTGTATGTAGGAACCCTGTAAACTATCACTAAGAATATTATTCCATCGTCTATTCGCATCGAAAAATAAGGACCAATATTACGGGTAAAAACATATAGTAGCGATTAAAGAATCGCTTCATATTCTAGAATCTAAGAATGAATCTGGGATGATTCTGGAATCAATGATTGCAATCGAACATCTTGTTTTCGATATGCCATTCATCAGAACTCATTAAAATCAAGAATGATTCTAGAAAAGACAAAAGGGGGAAAACATGGTGCTCTAGTGCTAATCGCTTCATTCTAGAATGAATCTAGGATGATTCTGGAATCAATGACTGCGAATGAACATCTTGTTTTTCGATACGCTCGCACATAGTGGAGCATCCCAATGAAACATAGCAATGGATTTTTGAAATAAAGAGTTTTCATTGGTTGGCCACCATTTCCCGTATTTCGTCTGCATTTCTTCGTCTGCACACTCGAATAATGCAGACGACGAAATCACGTGATTGGGCCAACCAATCAGAAATCTTTGAAAGCAAGAATGATTCCAGAAAAAAAAACTCGTTCGTGTCCTTGATTCATGCTAGAATCATGTGATGCGCAATTCTGTGATGCACCGATTACTATGTGCGTGTGCATGCATCGTAAATTGCAAGTATGTCTTTAGGAATCATTCTAGAATGAATCGATTCTTGATTCGCTGATAGCACTATACTCGTTCGTGTCATGGAGTCATGCTAGAATCATGTAATGCTGTATTCTTTGATGCGCCGCTAAACTGTATGTGCGGGTGCATCGCGAATCGCAGGTATGTCTTTAGGAATCATTCTAGAATGAATCGATTCTTGATTCGCTGAT
>JAQGCC010002652.1:0-17654 GCA_034698905.1 Xestoiulus laeticollis | reverse complement strand
ACGATCCATATCCATGTTATCAAACAAACACCATGCGCTCCCTTCTAACCAAGTTAAATAAAAGGTTTTAAAAAGAATTATTATTACCTGCTATTATCCATAGGCTGAACGGTACCCATTGCTTCCTCAGTACGTTCGTCAGCAGGCAGACATTGAGGAAGGCAGCAATGGCGGGAATCCATGGTAGGAGAGGTACCCGGAAGACATTGTAGGGTTGAGACCGTCTCGGTGAGGCGAGTCCGTGCAAATTCTGCGGTTGCCGTACAATAACGATAAGCAGGGCAATGACGATAGAGAGCAAGACGCAGAGTAGCGCCACCGCCATTGGACTACCATGGGCCAAAGCTTCATTTCCCAGCACCAAGGTGAGCGACACCACTAAGAAAAGGGCAGTAAGACCTGCAACGGAGAACCCAACGCGGCGTCCCGTAGCAGCAGTTGGAAAGCGGCTCCTTCGATTGGCAGCACCACCAGGTCCCGTCAGCGTCGCCACCCTAATTTTTTCCTTATATTCTGCCACAATGGCGTCGATGTCTGTGTCTGAGCTTCCGTTATCGAAACCAGACTCGGAGGACACATCATCACTATCCATCAGTGGATGTTCCAGGGGCGAGAGTTCCAAGAGGGGTCCTGCAGCAGCCGCAAGGTGATCCACATCCTCCTCTGCATCAGAGCTGTCTGGTGTTTGGGTAGTCAGTGAATTTTGCTTCACCAAAGGGAAAATCTCCTGTTTATTGATTCGAATGTCCAGAGTTCCGTGGATCGTCTTTGGGGAGCAGTTTGGAAGTGGTGAGCAAGGTGGCGTGGACTCTGGTGTTTCGTTATCGGAGGCTCCATCGGGCGCAAGAGGCTCGTAGCGGTATGGATCGTCCGGTTGGTAGCGTAAGTGCAGTACGCAGTTGCATACCAGGGTATTGACTACCAGAGGAGAAAGGGCCATGACTTCAAGAAGTGTTGCCATGGAAAAAACGAGAGCGCAAAGGGAGGAGATACAACCGAAAACGAGGACTGCAACCAGGGAGAATTTTGTAGAACATGGGTTGCAGGGTCGAGCGCAACAACGAAAAATGAGGCCGTCCACAGCTAATGCCAGCACCGAAAGGTAAAGGGTGTTAGACACGCTTAGCAAAGTGAGGACAAGGCAGAAAGCCTCTCCAAAGCCGATGAGGAAGCGAGCCCAGCTGACGTCCCTGATTTCAAAGGCTTGCACTAGTGGAACATCAGAATCCATTTTCCTAAATATAGAAATAAATATGGATATCTCTTAAAAATTCATTTTTTCAGAAAAGCAAGTTGAAAGTTTAGGTATACAAGCATTTACTTTTCATCATTTTTTGGTTAATGCATGCATGGACCCATTTAGTTGGTTACTCACACGGGCATTTCCCCACAAGTCACGTTCAGACAACTAATCACCATTTCCCGCTTTTTTAAAGCAATCTCATCATTTTTAAGCAATGAATGTTTGTGTCATAATGCATAGTAAACTAATAGTTCTAGAACAGTTTCAGACACGGACATTTCCCCACGCTTATTCTAACCTAACGCAAATACTCGATTAAACCCCGGCCTTTAATAATCCCCGGGTCATCCACGAACGTATAATTACTAATGAACCCCGGGTATTAGGGAAATTCCCCTAAGACCTGATTCACACCAACGAGGCAACGATGATGTAGATTAACTGATGTGGATCAAGAAAACTTTTGCGTGTTAATTCTCACCGCAGAACTCAGTTAAACTGGTCACATGACCTAGTATACTGTGCCCTGTATACTATAGGCCATGTGACCAGTTTAACTGAGTTCTGCGGTGTGAATTAACACGCAAAAGTTTTCTTGATACACATCAGTTGATCTACATCAACGTTGGTGTTAAGAAGGTGTTAGTGCTCGCGCCTCACGTTTTCTGAATGATAGCTTCGCGCAGTGTATTATTGGGTATTCCCCTTATTATTGCAATATTAGGCGAATAAAACATCGGTATACCGCATTTACGTTAACGTTTAGGACATTTTTAATACTAATAATGAAAATAATCCAGGGTCTCCAATAAACCCCTGGTCAATGCTCCTTACTTTTATTCGAGTATTTACAGTATATTGGGTGCAAAATGTGGAGGGGAAATATGTGGAGAAACCTGTCTACTCATCATTGTAACTATAATCTTATAACAGATTTAAAATGACATAACATGATTTTTTTCAGTTGGGTATTTAGATATTCGGATTTCCACATATTCTGAATGTTGTCAGCAAAATATGCTACCGTCGCCATGTGTGCCTCGTGAAGTTTTCTCTAATCATGAGACACGCTGCACTACTATAAATTAACTATAAAGGTTAGCACCCCCTAGTGGCCCACGAGCTTTCAGAATGGCATTTCCAAACATGACCACGTCCATTTACTTCAAACCGTCCCTTCCGGGGTCCTTTAAAGTTTGAATTGTTATGTTAAAAGCTCATACGCGTTCAGGGAGTTATGTGCAAGAATCGGACAAATTATTAGCAGTTAATTAAGCTTATTATTTATGAACGTAACTGTGCGAGCACATACATGCTTGTAATGATCTCCAGATTGGCAAAATAAGTTATAAATACAAATAATTGAATACCTGCACGGCACTTACTTATGATGGACCATGAGGGTCAATACGGTTGCCACTGCAAAATAGATGACAAAGCATACAGTCAGCGTACCTCCCATTACGAGAGGAATGCAGCGTTCTGGACGTTTCACAGACTTCATTTTTGACATCATGGCGTAATGACCGGAAAAAGCACACGCACAAATGGCAGCTCCTGAAAGCAACTAGGTACAAAACAAAAGGGCACATAAACACGAGAATATACTTGCAAGGAATTAATTTTCAAAAAATTAGCAATTCTCCATTCTGATATATTTTGTTATAGAAATGATGTAATCGGAAAGACTTATACAGCAACAACTTTTTTCATAAAAAAACAGCAATACTCACCCCAGTGGATTCGTATGGCAGGAATCCATGAGCGGCCCATCCTTTGGAGTCCACGTGTCGTGCACCAATGGCCACGAACAAGATGGCCACTACAACAGCGCCTCCACTTAGGATAAAATTCAAGCGCTTGGGCCATTTCAGGCCAAAGCCAAATGGCAGAGTGGACAGGAACACGAACGAAAAGGCCACAAAATCAGGATGGGTATTTACGATGGGGATACGGCCAAAGTTTTTTAACATGAAGCTTTGAAGGGTATGATTTGTGATGTAGTCAATGAGAGCACTGAGTGCTCTTCCAGTCGCTGCCATGCCAGTCACGTGTTGAAGTACTAGACACCAGCCAACGACAAATGCGGGGAACTCGCCAACAGTTTGATAGAAGCAGGAGTAGACAGTGTCCGCGAGGAAAGATTGCCGGGTTTGAAATTCTGCATAGCATAAGCCTGAAAACAAAAAATGAATCTTGTCTGTTCATTTGTAATTGTTGACCTGTAGTATTGAATAACATAAGTTTGTATAAAATCTTAAATGGTCTCAAAGAAAAAATGATGAGATCATGCAACATGCTGATGACACTAGTGAGACAATATGAGACAAGCAATGGGACCAAAGAAGGCCCCCCCCCCCAATACCAAAGGGATTGAAATCTATGGGACTCTATATGGCATCTGCTTCCCTTAATAGAAATATTCTATTTATCTATTATGAGATCTCACTCTAATGACATATTCAACGAATATGTCATTAGAGTCTCTAATAATTTCATTGATTAATTAAATTTCAATGAAGATAAAAGTTCTATAATCTCATTCAATAAGATCACTTGAGAAAAGCATGGGAACAGCCTTCGCTTGTATATTATCTATTAAGTTACATTTTTTTACGTCAAGAATGCTATTAATTCATAAAGAAAAAAAATGATATATTTTACAAAAATAAATAAAATGCTATTTATACATGCACTGCATATGCATATTAGAGATTTAAAAAAATTGCCTTTGACATTTCTACAGTGTATGATTTTCATAAAGTTTTAAAAAAATTAAAATACATCAAATATGCTACGACAATTTTGTAAATAGAGTTAGCATGCATTGTAAATTATGCAAAGTATTGCACAGCGTTAAGCTACTGTCGAAGCCTTTCAAGACTTGCGTGCAAATATTTTTTTGAATACTGTCAACTGGGAACGCACAAAAATAATATAGAAAGAACATCCTTTCGACTTCATATACTATAATTTTCTTTGACATGTATTTTTTTTCCAGTTTTGCAAAGTTGCAGACACGCTAATTTTCCAAGCATCTCAAGGCAGCAATTACATACAATAGCATGCACGCATCGTGAATGAAAAATAGATTTTTCAAACTAATATAAGTGAAAATGAAATATGAGCCATTTGCCAAGCTCAGTTGAATAATTTAACATACTATTACTTAAATCCTTTAATAAATAATTTTGAAATATTGGATTTCTCAAGACCTTTGCGTTGTGTCAGTCAGTCATGCAACTGCGGTAATATTTCAAAACATGATCAATGTTCCTGTCAAAAATAGCACCAACAGATCGTTGCCTGGTAAAATAACCCTTAAAAATTAAACAGGTCGTAAGCTTATACACAGGGGCTTATTACTATCATAAAACAGGATATTTTATTCATATGCAGAGATTGGAAAACGCGGCTTTTTCTGAATATGGAAATGAAATTATCAATCCTAACTCTCAAAGTGGAATTAATCATGACAGCACGCATGAACATACAGCTTATGTCATTGTTTCAAGAAATTATATTGGAATTTGACTAGGTGAAAATCTTCTAAGCCCCTGAATGTAGGCAATCACTGCTGGCTTACTTGTCTTGAGAGATAACAAGTGGTTAGGGAAAGAAGGTCTAGCTATGAATTTAATTTGTACGCTGTTAAAGTTTTTTTTTTTTACAAAATAAGGGATAAACTGACACTACTAAAACTGACTCATAGAAAAAATAGGACGAAACAAGCTTGTCCCATTTCCCCCATGACGATTGCAACACTACAGCTGTGCAATTGTGTAAACTGTAAACATCATATTTTAATTTTCCCTATCCTGCTGCTCGTCTATTAAATGCACATGTGTTGTTGATTTAAATGCATCATAGAATCGGCACAAAAATACCACGAAACTCATGCTTGACTTCAATGATCACCTAAATATGTCACTAAAAACATTGCCCTAGGACATTCACTGGAATAAAAAATGTTGGGGGAACCCCTTTTAAGTTAATAATAATAAGTACATGCCTATGTTTGATGAATAAATATATACATGTATATGTATTTATATAAGAAATAAATAACTATGTTTGTAACTTTAACAGGGCATGCAGAAAACTGAATTTATTGGAAAACATTCTCAATCATGTTTCTACCCTTCTATTTTATTTGTTTGGAAAGCAAATAAACAAAAGTTTGCTTTTAGTATATTCCAAAACAACGCTTTTAGAATAATTCTGGTCGAAGGCCTTGCGTAAGAGGCTATAGATATGAAAATATTTTTCGTCGGAAAACGTTCGTATTTTTTTGAAAATTGCGTGGCCTAGGGGTCAGGGGAAAAGGGATGCGGGTATAAGCAAAAATGAGAAATTCGTTTCTATTGCTTCGAGTTCGGCGAAAAATTTGAAGGTGATCATAAAAGCAACGTTATTTCTCCCAAAAGGACAATGGGCCGAAATACAAAAAAATACCGCCTGATCGAATTGAGCCAACTCCAAAAAGAGTTTTAAAATACAATGGATATTTATAAATGGGCCGTGCACATGAACTGAACATACTTGAGCAAAAAAGAAATGTTATTAAGTTTTTTTTTTCTGATAACTTCAATTTTGATCGGCAATTATTTTTGATCGAAGTTTAGTTAAACGAAAAATTGCTCAAGGTAATCGAGCCACTGGGCAGATAAGATTTAGCCCCAGGCCACACTAGGCTGGAAACGCGCGTTTGGCTAGCCTCAAACAAGGTTTAATCATTTCCAAACATACAAATATTGTATAGTTAATATACATTACATGGATGTATGACAGATTTTTACATATCCAGCTGGCTTCCCATGTATACAGAAATTCTGAAAGCGTTTACAGTGGTCACGTGACTCCTATTTGGTTTATACATGTATACGCTTTACACATGCATGTATAGCCAGCCACATTCCAGTCATTTGTAAGATAATGTAGTTATAATAATGGTTATAACTCGCACCAAATTCACAATCGTCTTGGGAGATGTTAAGGAAGCCCTATTAGGTGAAATTAGCATTACATTGCTTTTTTATAAATTCAGGTTTATAATTTCGCTGCACACTTCCAAATTGAGACAAATAAAAAACAGAAAAATATGTGAATCTGAAAACAATAACAGAAATGAGTATCACTTAATGTACATTCAAAACATGACAGCACATCCCGGTCTAACACATGTAAGCCTGAATGCAGTGTAATTTGTGGGAAAAAATAAGAAAAACGCCAAATATAATAAATACGTTCACGAATTCTATATCTTGTCTTTATTTTGTCTGCATTCGGACACATTTCTAATTACGGAGACGCAGATCAGGTAGGTTCTTGACCACAAAACATATACATTCTACATATGAGTCGTCCGCAGGATTCCACTCGGAATGCTGTTTTATGATTGGCTCCGTTCGGTGAAGGAGGCGTGTTTACGGGTTAACACATCAGAAGCACAACCTATCCACTCTGAATCCTCAGAAATTTCGTCTAAGCCAAGATAAAATTCTTGAGCGTTAAGTGTTTCACATTATGAAACATTTTTTTTGACAATTAAACTAAGGATGCAGGTATGGACCTGTTCTTTGGACAAACAATAAGGTAACTCATATAGCTGAGCACTCCTGGACACTTGAGCACATTGAAAATTGAGCACTTATGCCATGTATTCGCAATACCACTCGTTCGAAAAATGTTCGTGCATAACTGAGCAGATCTCAGGTCCACTCAGTTGTGCACGAAATTTTTTCGAACAAGTGGTACTGCGCATGCATGGCACAAGTGCTCAAGTGTCCAGGAGTACTCAGCTATCCGAGTTTCCTATTAGTTTTGCACTATGCACACAGATTCAGTTTTCCAAAAACCAGTCAATAGGTTCAACTGATGTCAGCTCACAAGACAGACAACCAACATCACAGATAGATGAACAACTTTTTTTGGCGGGAAGATGGGTTAACATTTCGTTAACACACTGGCTTTCTCCCAGATAGGTCACAGACCATTGATCCCATCACGAGCCGGATCCTTACCTGACAGCAGGCTGGACACGGCAGCGATGATAAGCGATGAGATGATGGCAGGTCCGGCAACCTCGTTGGCCACGTGACCGACGCCGACGAAGAGTCCGACACCGATGACACTGGCCATGCCGCAGAGGACCATCTGAAGAAGGCTTAGGGAGTTGGCGGCCGATGTGGCGTCGGTCGGCGTAACGAGCCCTCCATCGCACTTGTCCGGTTGACGTTTCAGACGAAACAGATTTTCGCTGCGGCCCATGGTCAGTCGGCGGGAAAAGGTGGGGGGCCAGGCGGGGGTGGTATGCAGGGTCCACGTGGACGCCATCTTGATTCTCCACTTTAGGGCACCGGTAAGCGTTCGCAACGACGGCGCAGCTAGCTCATCGCGAATTCACATTCGTATTGATCCAACGCCAATTTGAGGAATTAATGCTTACGTGGCCTACTTTTCCATGGATGGGAAGCGTGTTTGCGCGTTGACTAGGCCGTTTGGTGCAACCGTAAACGGTCGAGCTATGGACGCCGGGGGGCGCTGATGGCGCCCACGGATCGATGCTACAGGGTGATGGGGCATGAACTGGGTCGGTCATGCGCATGTGGCTGTGGTGTGGCGCGGCGACACTTCTATGGATCGACCAACAATAGAGGGATTGAGCACGCCTCGATGCATCCCTTAATGCCCCGTCAACTGATTCACCTTAACGAGAATGCATTGGAAAAACATACAGTGCTGTCAATGTGGTTAGCATTAAGGGAGCATTAAGGGAGGCGTGCCCAATCCCTCTATTAACTTTTATGTGTTGGAATGTCTGGACTATTAGGGTGATATACAGCGTGGAACACGGGAGAATAAGGAATGAATTCCTGAAATCAGCGTTTCGATTGGATTCCCGATGGCGGGAATTTTAGATTGCCCAATCGGAATGCTGCATTTCAGATCATGCCTCATGCTATATTACACATGCCCTATATTCTGATGTCTTAGGGTAAGGACAGCGTGGGGGCACGGCATGATCTGGAATGCAACATTCCGATTGGGCAATCTGAAATTCCCGCCATCGGGAAACCAATCGAACGTTGCATTTCAGACCATGCCATGCATCCATGCTATATGCTATTCCATGATCCACGCTGTTATTTGGCATAGCATGATGAAAGGCATTAGAGGGATTGAGCACGCCTCCCTTAATGCCCCGTCAACTGATTTAACTTAACGAGAATGCATTGGAAAAACATACAGTGCTGTCAATGTGGTTAACATTAAGGGAGGCGCGCTCAATCCCTCTATTATCTTGAATGCAGCGTTCCGATTTTTTTCCCGATGGCGGGATTTTCCGATTACGGATTACCCAATCGGAAAGCTGCATAAAGATCATGCCATGCTTCATGCCCCCAAACAGTTTTTACCCATACCAAGTCATCCGCTGCATAGAAGGGTTATACATTTTGATTGACTTTCTCAAAAAATTTCATGAATTTCTGACGACATATTGCTTATTAATTTTAGAAATCTGCTGTTTGGCAGTGCTTAAAGGGTTGTGTCTTGACTTCGTGATAATTTACCGTTTAAATACCATATTTTTCATGATTTGTTCGATGTTTCAAGAATTTCTGTTAGACCAATTATTGATTAAAAAATCCTTTCAGTCATAAGTATTCTCTTACATTAATCAATCATAGATGCTGCAATTTCGTTCTACATGTATGTTATATGCATGTTTCATTATATTGTTGTGCTAAATTAAGGTGAATCCTCATGTCACCCTACAAAGGATGCCCTAGGTAAAACAGCTTCTTTACTTTTCCAAAAAATTTGCCCTCATTCCTCTAATGCAAATGAAATTCGGAATTCGCGAATATTTTCCATGCCACCTATAATTGGTTTCTTTTCTCGTGGGACCAGAGTGCGCAAAACCATATTGCTCATCTTGTTTATACAGGAGTCGTGTGAAATGAACCAAACTTTAGATGGGATTTTGCCTAAAGCATTCATCAGCAACCAGGACTATATGCATCCTATGTGTATATGCAATGTGCCACTGAATGGGTTGATTCGCATGATCTTGAAAGTCGATAGATAAACTAACTTGACCTCCAGCTGATGATTAAAGACGATTTTGCTTTCTGTGGGCCGATAGCTTATGATTTAATGTCATGGAGAAACAGAAAATATAATTTTAAACATTAAATCTTACTAAAGAAAAAAAAAATTAATAGTTAAATCGATAACAAAGTCGCGCCCTCTACGGAGCTTTTATATAATACGTAAACTTTTATAGAACTATTATTTTTCCACTGCCGCCTCCCGGAAATCGTCAGTTAATTAGAGCGTGGCCACAAGAGGATCTTCACATCCTACGCACAACCTTAATGTAATGATAAACAGGATATTTGATATTTTTCTCTAAAAACTTATCTTCAAACATGTCTGCCAAACTAATGAAAATCTAATAAAAAGTAAAAATTCGTTGCAATAGCCTACTGGAATATAATGTAATTAGTGTTCCTTTTAAGGTTTTATTGGTCGTACAATGCAATTAAGCATTAATTGTTATTGTTAATATACGTACTCTTATATTAGTTTGTGCTATAGGCAGCATGTGCAAGCGAAATTGAGGCTAGTTTAATGGAAATTTAGGAAATATTAATGAGAAAGCACTCTGCGCAAATTACGTCTACAAATGCCATCAAACATTTTTATATAATATACTTGAACATTAAAATAACAGCAAAAATAATTTCGTGAAATGAGACGCGCAATTTCACAGCATTTTTATATGTCCATGTTTTAATGATTTTAGATTTTTTTATAAATTACTGGTATTACGAATTATTCTGTCACAAACTGCATGTTCTCAATTTCACATGCAATTGAATCAAAACTAATGAGAAAGGAATGATACCCTTGTCAGAAATTCCCCGGTCAATATTTACTCCACTACGTGGGCAATTTTTCTCTAATTTTGATCAATAAATAGGATCATACAGGAAAAAGCTATGTAATTGTTAACTGCACTTTGCTTTCGTGATACTGTAATAAAAAATGGGCCACAATTACGCTTATCAGCGTATTATTATGTTCTAATTAAGATCTTGAAAATGTTGATATGCATCATAATTTGCAGGTTTATATAATATTGACATAACGGATTCCAATTCTTTTGACAATATAAATATCGCTGGTGATGCCAAATAACCCTTTCTATACCTTGCATATGGTTTTATTTATTGGATTATTAAAGGGAAAACGAACGAGGATTTGTTACAAGCGTCATGCACAAAGTAATCGCTCGAATTTCATTAAAATTCAAATTTTGTCTTATTTAATGTCAATCCATTTCTCTATTAATTTTCGAATCTTAATCTTTTTTTTATTATTATTATACAAGTGTATTTGCTTTTTTATTCATTAGTCTATAGGCAAAAAAGAATGAGGATGGGAAAATATTCTGCAAGAAATTTCAACGAATTTCTAAAATGTCAGGATTTAAATAAGTTTTTATCTCACGATCGATACAGGTATTTAATAGGTTTATAAAGCATTTTAATGGACTAAAGCAGCGTTTTTAATATTATTAAAAATGCTAACCACGGTGGAACCCTTTGCTTAACACTTGCTTTAAAAAAACGTTTTAAAATAAAAATTCAAATAATTTCGATTGAATTTGGATTAAAAATTATATGTAGATAACAATTTTTTATATCTTCAATTTTTATATTTTTAAAGTAATGCAGGAATATAATTTTTTTAAACGTGAATTCTAAGCAAAAATGATGTTGAATATTACATATATGAAGTTTGTTGGTACTATCAGTTGCAGTTTAACGTACATTTATTTTCGTATTATGGGGCTACCGAATTTACTATTAATTTACTACTATTATCCACCTTAGCTTTTAAAAAGGGACAAACATTTTATACCTTATATCACCTGAATGAGGTTTGCTTTCACCGTATATTGTGTGAATTAATTATTTTTATAATTGGGTCTGGGAACCCCTGAAAACTTAGACTAAAGAAATTAATGGGAAATCTGTATTTTAAATCTCATATAGTCGTGAAAAATTCCCAATATAATGATGTCTAAATAATATTGCACTTTTCAGTGTAAACCAACGAGATTATATAGGCTTACAATGAAAAACAACAATAGGAGAATAAAAAAATGATATAGCCTAATTTATGACGCGCTTTTGTTATTCACAATACTATCATTTCCACGAGTTGCTTTGAAACGAAAATATTTGAAATCAATCTACAAAACCCAGTAAAAATATATGTGAAATTGTTGAGATGCATGCACTATAGGATAGATTATGACAAGAAGAAAAAAAAACAATATGTTTAACATTCCCAATATATGTTTAGTTTATTCTAGACGTTGAATGTTTTTGCATTTTAATAAAAAGGAATTTCCGCTGTAACAAGAAGTAGGCATTTATACAATTATTTTTATATACGAAAGCGCGCTTTTATTGAAAATTCGATTTTACGGTGACTGATCATGGTTTTGAGCCTGTAGTTGAGGCTTTTCCATCGATTGGCTTGAGAGAATTCAACACACATTTATTTGATATGTCTACCCTTCAAAATGACACAGTCAAAGTAGCGCCATCTAATGAGCTGATATTCTCCTAAGTTGAGTCATCTTTCCATTCATCAACAGCTGCCTTGTGGAGGAAATACAACTAAATACAGATTGGTAACTATATTTCGTTTTTCCAAGAACTTAATGTCAAAGCTCCGCATAGATTTTTTTAAAGTTATTCCGTTTTATTCGTTGCCATTTTATGTCAAATTTGATATTTTCACCATTGCACATACATGTTCAGACTGCCATATGGTGCTAAAACTATGCACGTCACTGGTATGTCAAACCTTGGATATCTGCATGTACATGTATATCATATAAAAAAAGAAAGGACGTAGTGAAATTATTGGAAAATGCGATGCTTGATCGCCATATTGTGAAACACAAGCAAAATAAAAAATAATATTATGTAAGAGTATATAAGATTAGTTTCTTGCTCCGAAAACATGAAATGGGCGCCAAATTTAAAGTCCCAAAGACCGGTAGCAATATCTAAATTCAAAATGTTGTTTTTAATATTGCAATAGCTCGATTTTGAAGTTGAGAAAATAGTGCAATTTATATATAAAATATATTAGTCGCAAATGGTTATAATATAACCCTGGTCCAAATTTGTATTATTATTTGGCCCATTTAATTTCTATTGTTGACATTAGGATCATAGAAAAATTCTATTATTTTCAATTGGCTTGAATTGTTTTAATTTTATGTCAGATAATCCAGCAAATACAAATCAATAAAAAGTCAATAGAATGATAGAAACCAATAAGACCAATAGAATTTCTCTATTGTTTTCTATGGAATTTTTGACCAGGGAAGTCAAAATACAATGAAATAATACGAAACTTTTAATTAAAATAGACAACTTCAAATTTCCATTGAAACGGATCCAAAGATACTTAAGTACCTGTATGGAAAATATGTTGGCATTGGTTTAGTTATGCGTATGCTATTAGAACGATAGGAAATAATCATCCATTGCCAATTGGCACCTAGACAAATCATCCGCAAACCTTATTGTGAGCTTGTTCTTGTTGAAGACGCACATTGTTATATAGCGTTGTTGTGAAATTTACAGGGTGTTTTTCATTAATTTCAAAATATCAAAAATTACTATTTTTATAAAACATTATAACAGCAAAACTTAATTTACTTAATGTAAATTTCATCGTCCGTCATGTATCTGATATTTCTTTTGTAGAATCGTATATGCAATTATATTTAGCTTATTCCGATATAAATGTTTGACTTGCTATAAAACGATTTTAGAACCCCTTTAGCCAAAAATTGAGACTATATGATATAAGACAAAGACAAGTGTTACTATAAATGTATATGCACAAATATAAAGTTACAATATATTTAATTTGTTTTCGATTTCAGTTGCGGCCATTTTTTTCAAATAAAAGTTGGTTTCCCTAATTTGTCACAAAAAGCAGCAAAATGTGGAATTTTTGCTCGAAGTTGCATCGGACTAAAAAACTGGATCCAGATATAATGGAAACACAATTGAGCAGGTGTTTGAACACCTTTGATATTGCTCTTCTAGGTAAGAGAAAAATATTTAAACCAATTTAAACCAGGTGTGGCACCTGGATGAGCCAATGTCACTATACTGTATCATTTATTTTTCTGGTATAGATACCATAAATATTAGCTACATTAGAAATTAAAGGGAGGATTTGTTACAAGCTTAAATCCTTTTTAATATACTAGACGAGGGGTCGGCAACCTGCGGCTCTTTCGATGTGAAGTTGTGGCTCTTTCGATGTCAAGTTGGGTAAATACCATAATACACCATAATACAAAAAGTGGCTTTTTAAAAACTGAGAAATTTTGTAAATTATCACTTTTGGCTCTTCGGTCTTAAAAGGTTGCCGACCCCTGTACTAGACATAGTCACATGATCAAAACAGAAGTGAAGATTAAGAGAACGCCAATCGTTTTTGCACATTATATAACTAAAATACTTTTTTAAAGTTAACTGCTCAATACTAAATAGATGCCAATAAAATTACCTTTCAATTACAGATCAAAATTCTTTCATCATTTTTTTTTAAATTACTGGAGATTGTCAAGTTTAAAATGAATCACCGACAGAAAATATATTTTATATAACACACTATTGAAAGTGCTATCTTTCTCAAATTATATATTTGATTCCAAAAATAAGCAAATCAAAGGGCATCTACCATTTAAAATCGCTTGTGATGCATAAAAAACTACAGAGTATTAAAAACTCTTCCAGGCATTGGACACATGATTGGTGCTGGAATCTATGTTCTGACTGGAGATGTAGCCAAGAGCATTTCCGGTCCTGGAATTGTGCTGTCTTTCTTAATTGCTGGTCTGACGTCCTTGTTGGCAGCCTTGTGCTATGCCGAATTTGGGGCCAGGGTTCCAAAGGCCGGCTCAGCTTATGTCTACACATACGTGACCATTGGAGAGTTCTGGGCCTTTGTTATTGGCTGGAACATCGTTCTTGAGCACATGATTGGTTCTGCTGCAGTGGCTCGAGCCTGGAGCAGCTATCTAGATTCCCTTTTTGCTGGTGCTATCAAGAATTCCACCTTGACCAACGTAGGTGCCATTCACGCGGATTTCTTCGGCAAGTATCCAGACTTTGTGGCATGCACACTGTGCATCGTTCTGGGCTGCCTATTGGCTTTTGGTGTAAAAGGTCAGTATAGTTTTGTGTCCAAGATTAGTTTCATCATCTGATCAATGTATAGATCTAACGCTATTTGTATATGCGAACGATACCTTAGGTTCTACATATTTCAACAGCGCCTTCACCATCGTCAACATGTTTGTCGTGTGCTTCGTTATCTGCTTCGGCTTTTACTGGGCTAACTTGGACAACTGGACCGAATATGGCGGTTTCTTACCGTTTGGCTTCAAGGGAGTTCTCGGCGGCGCGGCAACATGCTTTTATGCATTTGTTGGATTCGACAGCATAGCCACATCAGGGGAGGAAGCTCGAAATCCTGCCCGTTCCATCCCCATCGCAACCACGATCGCAATGGCAGTTGTCACCTTAGCTTACATCGGCGTATCATCTGCCCTAACCCTCATGATTCCTTACATTCACATAAATGCAGAATCGGCACTGCCCGACGCGTTTGCTTATAATGGCGCAGATTGGGCAAAATATATTGTAGCACTAGGGGCTATGTGCGGAATGACAACCACGCTTTTTGGAGGGCTTTTTGCTCTTCCTCGCTGCCTTTATGCCATGGCCAACGACGGTCTCTTCTTCCAAATCTTTGGTAGAGTGCACGAGAAAACGCAGACGCCTCTTTACAATCTCATCATCTGCAGTATCCTCACTGGGTTAATTGCATTCATTTTCGATATCAATAAGTTGGTCGAATTCATGTCTATTGGGACTTTAATGGCATACACCATCGTCAGTGCTAGTGTTATTATTTTACGATACCAGCCATCGCATAAATATAAGATGGGATTCGAAGGGCTGGACAGTTTTGACAAAGATGAACAACCGCTAGTTTTCCAGGTACAAAATACTTAATAGAAACGTCCATAATGGAATCAGGCAATGAAAATAATGATACCATGGCCTATAATTCGGCCTTATATTTAAAAGCTTATTAATTTATAAGAAATTCTAAAAACAAAATAGCTTTGCAAAATATGTGCATTGTCATTACTGAATTTAAGACCGTTTTACCATCTACCGTACGGTACTAAGAATCTCATTCTCTCTTTTCAGGATGACTCCGGAAAGTTTAAGCCAAATTGGGCCTTTCTAGAAACTTTCATCGATTTTGAGCCAGGCAAAGCAGTGACCATATCAGTGTTGATGATGAGCATTTTCATGACTGCTTTTTGGGCAGTCATACACTTGGCCCCGGAACAAGTGAGCTATGCCATATGGTGGGCTGTGCTCCTGATGATACTTTTCTTAGGATTTGCAGTTGTGTGCTTTACACTGATATGCTTTCATCAACAAAGCTGTGTCGACTTGCACTTTAAGGTATATTTGATGATTCATAATACTTTTTGCATGCGCAGAGCATTAACTTAATGTATAATCTCATCAATGGCCCCATCAGTTTAGTTTTTAATCTTGTGGTTTGCGTCTTTTAAAAAGACTAAAAAAGAGTAAGAAAACTGTTTTAAAAATGTTCGGCCCAAATGCAAGTTAGATTGCTTGAAAAGGGGCTTAATGTTACAAAACAAACAAGCATTACAACTTTTTTAAAGCCAAACAATATGCAATTATTATGAATGCACACACAAAAACCGTACACGAGTGTACATGTATCCATAATTTGTTCTGCTATTCCAACGTTTTTTGATAATCAGATAGTTCTTGGTCCAATAAGGTGTCGGATTACCGAGACCGCAATGTGTATGTATATGTCCAATATGATCTTTGTAAATGATCAATGTTTTTTTTCAAAATTCTAACATTTGATGAAGCAAATTTTAGAATATTGAATAACAGCAGTTATTAAAACAGCATTTTATTATTTTAAATAGGTTCCTTGGGTCCCATTCATCCCTGCATTGAGCATCTTTCTAAACATAGGTTTAATGAGCCATCTTCACTGGCTTACATGGATCCGGTTCACAGTTTGGATGGCAATAGGTATGAAAATTAAGTTTCTATCCATTCGTTTTCCATAATTATGATTATTCGACACTACTTATGAAAAAATCATTCTCATCTCTATTAGGCATGCTGATTTACTTTCTATATGGGATTCACCATAGCAAAGAAGGTGGAAGTCAGAAGGTGTATTCTCCCTTAGCAGTGTCAAGCGAAGCCCAAAAATCAGCATGGGGCACTATGAAAGAAACCATACATTGCCCACAATTACCGAGCAAAGAAGAAGAGGACAAGAAGCCAATTGCTGAGGACACGGAATAATAGTCTATTAATGTGTAAATTAATTTATAAAGTGTTTATCAATTTAAACACTTTAATGGACCATAATAGTAAAGATGCATGGGGGCCAGATGTCATTCATGAATCATGACAACATAAGCATGTTTACCGGTTATTTATATATTACTGACCACCTGACGATGACGGGTTGACCCTATGTGCTACTTCTGGGGAATAGTGTACATTTCAGAATGTCGATGGAAGAGAAAAATATTATATCTTCATGCATTTCTATTATATGACTACGATACCTTTCCCCTGGAAGTAACCAAGTCGCCCACACACTTTTACAATTGCATGATGACCACAAGCTTAAATGTCCGGGTGTCCAACGTTAGTCATGCAACAGTGTGCATTGTCTCTCTTGTGGTATTGTTCAATTTTATGTGGTCAACTTTTCAACATTTGAATTGTCATTAATCTCAATCAAGCTACTTGACCTTTATGATCCTAAGTTGGATGTGTAATAACCTGAAGTGTACATAACCTTATTCCTGATTCTATATAAACTTTATTCCGTGCTGCTTTTAAGGTGAAATTGCACATTTAAATTGACCCAATACCCTCTACATTAGAATTTAGAACGAAATGAAAACATATTTACACAAACAAATTTCTTTGATCAATAAGTTAATTTTTTATCAAACTGATTTTTTAAAACCTTTTATTTAGCTTGACAAGCACGAAGTTTTGTTGTTTGTTTCAACCTTTTTGAAGTCCTTTTTGACTAACTTTCACATGTCATAGAGAGCACAAATTTTATGAGCATCTCAGTCTTATGGAACATTTTAAATGTTTTTTTTAAACTTTTTTAAATGTAAATAATACAGTATAAAAAAACGTAGTTTTTCGCGTAAAACCTTTTAATGTAGCCAGCAAGTACTGGCAGGAAA
>JAQGCC010002651.1:0-17656 GCA_034698905.1 Xestoiulus laeticollis | reverse complement strand
CCTTTGGTTCCCAACTGAATGCATGTTTAGTACTTTAACTTATCTGCCTTTGCCTTGGTAATTGACGTTCCGCCTTAAGCCTATACATGCAGGAATACTGTATGTATGCATTATTTTGTAAAATTTAATTTTGGGTAAATTTAATATAGGCCTTATAGATCTATTTAGAACATGCATATTATATCATTTAGTTATCGAAATACCGAAATCATACAATTACTCATAGGCTAAGTCTTACCAATTTTAAAAATATCAGAGAATATAATATAGCACCATTGCAAACCAAAATATCTTAAATTAAGATTTAGAGAAAAATTGCATCTTAATTTTACCACTTTCAACTTAAAATTGGCCTATATGCATTTTTAAATAATAGTACACTTTTTCCAGAATTTTTTACCACTTTTTTTAAAAAAAATTTACCATTTTTCCCAACAATTTTTCCCTCTTTTTCCCCAACATTTTTCCCACTTTTTCCAACATTTTCAACCAAGAAATGCAAATGATGCATCCCAATTCAAATTAAGTTTACGATGCATCACATGATCTTATATATAGTGTACATTTGTTAAGAAGATAAAATTTTAATTTGCAGTATAATTTGCATAGCAACGAATAAAAAGATGTATGTTTAATTCCCATTGTATATCTAGCTCCTTTATGCATGAATATATGCATGAATAGAGGCATCAATGCTTTCCATATACATTGTAGGCCTATATACCTTATTGAAAAGTGTAATTTTTGTTATTTTTTGTGTGTATTATTTGAAATGTATCCACGCTCATTGATCCGACAAGATTTATCTTACGCTGACATAAGCCCGGAGTTAAAACTGCATCGGACTGATATAAGCCAAGCATGGAGCGGAAAAACGATCAATAAATTTACTATAGGGCCTACTCTAATGCAGCCAGTAACAATATAAACATTTCAATATAGAGACACAATGCGAACAAACTGGAATATTAAAACCAACAGCAGAAAAGATTGGGTTTAAATCAGTTGAAATTAGGCCATACATTCCTAGGAGATATATTTCAGATTTTTAGTTTTGCCATTATCACTCTTTTGCCTTTTTTGAACCCAGTGGCAGAAGAAATATTTAAATTGATCAAATAGTCAAATACAGTCGCTGAATATGCAATTCACAAGGGTGATGTTTGAAAATAGTAATATACAGGTTGCAACAATAACTGGCTAGACAAGGTGACGAACTATAATATTCAAATGACGAATTTTAAGTTTGGTTTTCAAACTATTAAATGATAAATCGTGATTTTATAATTCCCATTATAAACCGAAAGTCCATAAGCTGCTTTTACACGTTTATTGTGGAATATTTTCAAAGCATCAACGCACATGGCATGTTAAAAATTCTTTGTTTTTCAATTACTTTGGTACAACATTTATAGAAATTCCCATCCAAGACTGAGTACATATTTGCATTTAATTATCTATTTTATAAGAAGAAATTACGGATCAAAGATAGATATACACAGACAAATCGACTTTGATACAAGCATTTTATATTGCAGAAAATTTAAAAAACGATAGTAGGCCTATTTTAACACATTTTAAGATTTTTTTGGTTTTGAGGTTTTATCTATAGAAATTATGTATATTTTTAAAGATTTAAAAAAATCATTTATAGTGGCCCTAGAAATGACTTTCTATATACATATGTGTACTACTAGAATACAAATTTTCTATATCGTTTTGAACAGTAACACAATCTTCATTCTTTTAAAAATCATTTATAAAATATGAAGAAAGAAAATTATTTAAACAAACATTATTTATATAATGGAATTTTATAAATATTTCTCTTGTTCATTCTTTTTCGATATTTTGAATGAACAACACTGTAAGTAATTAAAATTAAACAATAAGTAGGCTTAACTGTAAGTTGATAAATTAAACTAATAAATAATATAATAAATTTGATTTCATTGTGTGATATATAAAGAATGATGAATGATGCTGATACAGTAAGATATATTACGGTCCAATAATTCGCTAAGTTATTTTAATATTCGATAAGATAATTGAATATATTTGATGATACCACAACGAAATAGTAATGCTATGATAAAATATCACAAAATACTCATAACATACTTTGTAGGTCTAAAGATACTATTGCCAATCTGGTAATTAATACCAGTTTAAAAGCCTTTGAAAGTTGTTGAAATAGCTTTTTGAAACAATTAAGTTGTTTTATCGATCAGTTTACCATTTAATATTTTTTTTTAAAAATTCGACGATGCAAAACTATGGTATAATAAGACTGTAAAACTATTTTCCAAATCCGATCATTAAATTTGCAACATGCCATCGATTTTCATTAAAAATTGCATTATGAAAGTACTTTTATGAACAAATGTTTACAAGACTTATTATTTTCTGTCATTTTGAATATCAGTTCGTTCGTCACCTCGATTTTTGTCATTTTTACCCACACTTTCATGAAAATTAGCATAGCAGGGGAGATGAATTTGGTTAAGATTTGATACTAGGACTCCATGGGTAATTATAAAAGCAAAGAGTCCACACATAGCATTCGATGTCTGAAAATATCTAGGAAAAAAAAAATCAATGAAATTCAATTTCTGTCGGATTAATTATCGTCGAATAAGCAGACAATGAAAGCTGGGGCGATAAAGCGGACGTAAGCCCAGTTCAATTACAAATTACACGCGATTTGCATAGAGGAGAAATTAGAAATTAAGCAAATCCTCAAAACGCCTTTTCATTTACAAAAATCTTATTGATTTTTCGTCGCTACCTTTTTACAAAACTCAAACGAAGAGTTATTGTTCGTTATGCACCATTTAAGCCCCAGACGCCATCTTGGAAATTCAAATCTAAGACCATTCTCAAATCTTAATTATCTCATCAGGGAGTTATTACCGTCACACATCCGTGATAAGCTATGGAAAATTCCCTAATTCTAGTATCAAAGGCTTTATTATCCTAAAGGGTGTCATACAAATACGTTAACGGTTAATCGAATAGCCGGATAATGGAATATGTGCAATTGTGTACAGGGGTGCACAACCTCCTATTTCATTGGCAACTTTTTTTGATTGGGTAATAGACCTACATATATTTTTATGTTTTTTCCCGAAATATGAATTTTAAGTATGAATCACTACAAATGAAAACATATATTAAATACATGTAATTTCTATGATATACGACGGTATATGTATTTTCAAAAATTTAACATAAGATGCATATATTTCGCATTTGTATTGTTTAATGTCTTATTAAAACATGCTTCTTAATAATAAGATAAAATAGTGATAAAATAATGATGGAATAATGATGAAATAATGATGCATCTAATGTCGTCATTTTAATTTAAGATTTATTGATTTTTATTGTCAAATTATTGAAATGGTGTTATTGTGTGTAATTTAATTATTTATTTTTATAAAACGATACAAACTTTGCGCCTGTCTACTTCTAATCTAATTTTAAATAATTAGGTAATTAACAGGACTACACGTAACTAATTTTAACCCGGAAAAAGCATCTAATGTTGTTAAGCTCATGTTTCGATTAATATTTAAAGACATTTAGATTGCCAACGAATTTAGCTAAAAGGACATTTGTACTAAAAACAAAATTTAAGGGAAGCAATAATCACTTCAAAACAATTTTTAATAAACACAAGATGTGAATATATGCCTGATATTCATACTATTCAATTCAAATTTATGTTGAAAACATTTTAATGTTAGCATTTTAGCATAAATTTGAATTTGTAAATCATGAATTTTAAACGTAATAAATCCAATCTATAATATTGAACATGTTCAATTTCATTTCACCGAGACAATGTTGACATTATAAAAAAACTGTCAGAAGTCTCAAACTTCCTCAGCCTTCACACAGGTGGTAAAGCATGAAAAGTTTATTAATCCGCATTACACGGTGTCCCCAAAGTCATCGTAGCTTTTAATATTGAAATTTAGAGGCCAGCTAGGCTTCACTTTTGAGTCATCAAAACCGGAAAACAACCCTTTAATATACAATCATCTTTTAGTCAACTTCACATTTAATTTGAGAGGATGGGCATTTAATTAACGTGGGAATTCACAATGTACAGGATGATACAAAATGTCACAGAATGCGTGCATTTGTTTATACTTTAAACTTATTTTTATTTTATATAATAATATTGGATGTTTAAAAATACACATTGGCAATACTGACAATTCTGTACACATCCTAAATGGTTAACTTTATAAATACACTCATTACAAGTACGTAGCACAGAAATGTAAATTGTTAATAAAAACATGAGATTTTAAAATTAGTTGTAGGTTTCGTTTATAACCTTAAGATTACTCTTAAGATCACCTTAAGATTACTCTATTTTAAGTAAGTATAATCAAGTTGTTTAAATGATTGGCAAAGACCCGCATTTTCGTCGCCAGAGTGCTAAAACTGCAACGGGGACAAAACAGTCGTGCCAAATTTTTACCTCAGGATGTGTTTTTGGCACACCCTGCAATTTATTTTTACCAAAATTGGATGTGTCGCAATATTGACCTTAGGTTTATAGCCATCATTTTCAAACTCTCGAAAGTTATGAGAACCTTAAATTTGGGTTTTCATAGACGAAAATTGCCACTTGAAAGGCGCCATTACTGAAAAAACTCCATCAATCAGGATAACAGCAACAAAAGAGAGTTCAGTTCAGAAAACACTAAAATGACGTCATATTTCAAAGGTCACTTCCAAATGACGTTCACTCATGTTTCTACATACAAATAAAATCGCAAATTGCGTTCACAAAAGGAGCCTTGTTTCTCCAGGGTGTCCCAAAAATCACTTCTTCAGTTAAATTTTATGAAAATTCTGTTTTTGAGACATCCCTGTACAGTGTATTAGGCCTATAGGCATTACGATCTGTTATAATAGTCTACAATATATAAATACAGTACATGTATTATGTAAATGAGGTCATAACTAAGAACAGGTATATGGGTTAATTAGGGTTATTACCTAAAACTACCTGTAGTGCTTTAAAGCCATTAAAGTCTTTCTTAAAAAACTTTCAGAAAACTGATTAAAAAAAACCACTGAATACATTTCAAAAATAGTTGAATATTTATACGAATGTTGGTTTATCAAAACAAATGATACGTGTAGCGACTCAAAAAGGCTATTTAATTATTAAAAATATACTGTACACTGGCAATTGGAGATTATTTATGGCCGGTTTCGTCATTTGATTTGCTGCACAATTTCCCTAAAGATCACGTAATCAAATTTAACCCTTCTTTAATATTTAAAATAAAAAAGATTAGAGCAGTGCAGCTAGGTATCAAGCAACAACATCTAAACCAAAAAAATGCTGCAGTAAAACAAACCGAAATGTACAAAAATAGCTTATGGAAATTTAATCAACAAATAATTTAAATTGCAAAATGTTACAGTTTTATTAACAAGATTTATATGTTGAAATATGCATTTGCATTTCTTAAGACAAGTGTATTCTCTTAAGAATAAGACTAAGACTTTCTTTACATAAGACTAAGACTATGTTTACAAAAAACTCGGACCAAGACTAAAAGAGTCCAAAATGCAAAATGTGAATTTACAATGCAATTGGTAACAAGATTTATATTTTAAAATATACATTTGCATTTCTTAAAACAAGTGTATTCTCTTAAGACTAAGAATTTCTTTTCTAAAAGGTTCGGACCAAGAATAAAACGGAAAATAAGGTGCAGGTCATAATTTATAAATATTATCATGTTATATTGATTTTAAACATTTAAAATTAGCACAACATAAGGCTATATTTAGGACCTAAAAAACAGAGATGGGTACAATAAAGTAGGTCAATAAATATAAAAATATTTTTTTTTAAATATACAATTGAGAGTAGAGGTGCTCAAGTAACATCATACACCACGTGCATGTTGCAAAAATTTTCATATGTTTAAAACCTGGATTTGAATGTGTAATGTACCCTATATATTTAGGCTTATTGGTATGGATTTCATGGCCTAAAGGTTATGCAAGGCCCTATATGCTCTTTGGTTTGACACATTGCACCACGATGGCATTCTATAGGTTGGCTTTAATGTAGTGAGTGCAATTTCCTATTGACTCTATCGAGAATCTGGTGCTCCAAGAACCGGAAATGCTCCCAATTTTGACGTGACCGAAAGATCAAATTAGGCTCACTTAATTTTTCTACAATTCCGGAATCGCCACGGGGAATAAGGCGAGAATCACTCTGCCAGGGACACTTATTGGATTTTCTTACAGGAGAAAAAAAAAAAATGGTCGATCATGCAAAAGGAAGTGCAAAAAAAAAGAGAGAAAAGCAATATGCCCTTTTACCACACTTCATTGTTTAATCGAAATTTCATTCTGTTTTTATACCATCTAATATGTTACTTCAAATTACATTGTACAGTGTACTCGTTTTATCTTGGATTATACACTGCACAACAAAAAATCTGAAGACTTTCAAATAATCTTTGTTTTACCATTTATTTTTAAATCTTAAAATCATATTTTAATAAGACAGATATTACACAAAAAATGCATCTTAATTTTTGTTAAATTTGCAAAGATGCACGTTAATTATTCGTGGGCAGTCTTTAAGATGTTTTCAATCGCATTTCATGGAGAACGTTATGTTTTTGAAATATGAAGAAATAGGAGAAAGTGGGGCACATTTGAACATTTTTTGAAAATATTTTTTTCCAGCTGTTTAATTGTCTTTTTTATTTTCCAACACTATAGTTGGTTAGTTTATGTGTTTATCTCTATTACCGATTTTTTGCAAGAATTTTTATTGAATTATTACAGTATTTTAAATCATTTGAAATTGTATTGAAAATTGTTCAAATCTGCCCCATGATGGTGGTCACATTTGAACAGTTACACTTATTTTAATTAAATATAGACAAATTTTAACATATTTGAACACATTGTTTATTGAAACATGTCTATTGAGCACAAATTTAACTATATTTTAACGTTCTTCGTATTTGTCTAGCTTAAGACCAAAGAGGCATGCACCACGATCACTACATTATATATGGACAAATTTGAACATATTTAAAATATTTGAATGTTTAATTTATGCACAACTAAATTAAAAGAAATATAAATAGGCAATTGACACATTCAAATGTGCCCCAATCATGTTGTTTAAAAGTGCCCCACAATGCATCACGAGGCTTAGTGCTTTAAATGACCATGTGGAAGAGTAAAATCTTAAATGCTGACCAATTCATAAAATAGGCCATGAAAAGAACTAAATATAGGTATCATGATAACAAATCCTAGTTAGAAATAGACCCCTACAAAATATTGCGAACTTTATATTGAAAAATGAGTATACCTGTCTAAAAACATGAAATGAAAGTCTGTCGATCTACAATAATCTTGTTCGAATGTACACTATCCTAAAGTATTTCCAAAATGTATACCATTAGGTGTCCGTGTACTTTTTACTGTCGTAGTTTTGATTAAATTGATTAGATATTTTTCACTTAAAATTCAATATTAAACGACTAATTTTTAATGAAGTCCATCATTTCGGCAATATAAACATAGTGTAGGATGTTGTCATGTCCTGCCTTGAATTTGTTATACTCCTATGACTAATAACGAATGTGGTATTTGCATTTTTTGTCATCCAAACATTTGTTTTAGATTATTTAACGACTTCCTTACCAATTATTCTCCCACTGTAAATAAAACTATACACTAACTGAAATTGTTTTCATTGTTTTATTAAATGATTTACAACTTGAACTGCAATTCAAGCTGTTGGATGCGGTTAAGACAACATTCTTCAAACGACAAAACGCTTTTATTAGTTTTAGGCACACCCAGATCGATTATGATTCAGTTATTGCTGAATTATTTATTAAAATTATTTCAATTTTTAAAGCAAAACATCTCTGCATATTGGATAAGTTTTGTATTCATTTTGAAATTAGTCTGACTTTCTCTTTCATTTATCTCAAGCCTATATTTTTTTGAAAGTATTTGAGTACCCCTTTATTATTTAAGGGGTACTCAAATGGGTTGGAATGTTTTAAGATATTAACTTTTAAAACCAATCCTTAAAATTAATGAAAATGTCGAAGCTGGTTTTTTTTGTCTCTGACCTATGACATCGAATTGCTGTTCGTTATAAACAAAGTCATTATGGGATAGTGAATGGACCAACCAATTCGTTCGTTACATCGAGCGGACATACAAGCTTAACTACTCGCAATTTAAGGAAAGTTTACTAGGCTTATAAAAATAAATATTTATTAATAATTTATAGGAAACATAAGGTTGGATTTATTGCACATCCTTAATCACATTTGACGTGAAATATTAATTTAAATTTATTAGATTTATTAGGTCTTCAGAGGCTGAGGTTTTCAAACCACCATGGTTAACATTTGTTATTGCACAATTTGAAAAGTCAAAATAGCATAAATCACTCTGTCATCATACGCCCACACAAATATCTTTATTTATTATCGACAATATAAAAGGTGTGACCCAAATCTGCACCTGGACTATACATGAATGGGGGGAGGGGTTAAGTTAGAAGAATAACCCCTGTATTTGGGGGTGATGACATGTGAACATTTGTGGTAAGATTCATTTGAAAATCTTGGCAGATGTTAAAAGTACCTCCAAAAATACACCCCTTTTTTAAGCAATTGCACATGTGAGGGTTTTACATGGATCACAAATACTATGTCTTAACAATTGATGGTTTCTCCATGATTTTTTTTTTACAAATTCCACAATAATTTCAAGATTTTCCCCTCCACCTGGCTGTTTTGGATAAGATAAATCATTGAGGAAAAGTTAAGGACTCCCACATGGTTATTTTTAAAACCACGCCATGTTGGATGTCCCATGCATATGTCGATCTTATTATAGGTTGCGTCCTCCCGAAATGTTCTAGGAATGGTAGGCATACACAACTGTCTTCTGTAATTTTTTAATTCTGTAATTTGCCTACTACCATAAGTATCAGAAGTAGATTGCCAAATTCAGTAATCAGACATTGAATCAACACGATTTTAACATTATTGTAGGGGTGCCATGGACACACGAGGTTTAGAAGAACTTTAGGAATGAATATTCAATTAATATTGAAGATGTCCAGCATCCAGAAGTCTTTGGACTTGTACATCCGTCTTCCTTCCAGAAATCTTAGGACTTGTACATCCGTCTTCTTTCCAGAAGTCTTAGGACGTGACCAATAGCATTCCATCCAGAAATCTTAAGACGTGTCCAAAATCCTTCATTCCTGAAGTCTTTGGACGTGTTCATCAATCTTCCATCCAAAAAGTTATATGACGTGTTCATCAGCAATACATCGAGAAGTCTTAGGACGTGTCCAGCATCCTTCCTTCTAGAATTCTTAGGACATGTTCATCAGCAATCCATCCATATATCTTAGGACGTATTCAACATCTTTTCATCAAAAAGTAATAGGACGTGTCCAACATCCTTCCTTCCTTCCAGAAGTCTTTGGACGTGATCATCAATCTTCCATCCAGAAGTCTTAGGACGTGTCCAACAACCTTCCATCAAGAAGTCTTACGACGAATCCAGCATCCTTCCTTCCAGAATTCTTAAGACGTGATCATAAGCAATCCATCCATATATCTTAGGACGTGTCCAACATACATTCCTTCCAGAATTCTTAGGACGTGTCCAACATACATTCCTTCGAAAAGTCTTAGGACGTGTCCAGCATCTTTCCTTCCAGAATTCTTAAGACGTGTCCAACATACCTTCCATCCAGAAGTCTTAGGACGTGTACATAAGTATTCCACCCATAAGTCTTAGTACATCAACATCCTTCCTTCCTTCCTTCCATATATCTTAGGACGTGTCCTGCAGCCTACCATCCAGAAGTCTTAGGACGTGTTCAAGAACCTTGCATCCAGAATTCTTAGGATGTGTGATCCAACATACATTCATTCCAAAAGTCTTAGGACGTGTCCAGCATCTTTCTTTCCAGAATTCTTAGGATGTGTCCAACATACCTTCCATCCAGAAGTCTTAGGACCTTCTTCCTTCTTCCAGAAGTCTTCCAGACCTTCTTCCAGAAGTCTTAGAAACTTAGGACGTGTACATAAGTATTCCACCCATAAGTCTTAGTACATCAACATCCTTCCTTCTAGAAATCTTAGGACGTGTCCTGCAGGCTTCCTTCTAGAAGTTTTCAATTCCTTACCCTGCAGTCAGCATGTATATTATGCCATGTGGCAGGGGGCAAAGTGCCAGATTTTGTTAAGGTGAACTTTATACGGTCGTGGCCGTTTTTTGGGGAACTATCCCGGCATTCGCCTATGTGGGCGATTAATGGAGGTTGTGGGAAACCACGAAAAACCACAACCAGGATAGCCGACCGGGGTTTGAACCTGGGTCTTCCGAGTTCAAGGAGCTAAGCATAACCACTAAGCCAACCTTGTCGGATTGGACGTGGTCATCATCAATCCATCCATTTTTTAGGGCGTGTCCATCAGTCTTCCATTCAGAAGTCTTAGGACGTGTCCAGTAGGCCTATCCTTCCTTCCAGAAGTCAACTAGCCTACACAGTCGAATCCTAGTCAAACTAGAAACCCTCCATTTACCAAAGTGTAAAATCAAATCCAAACTTTTTCATAGTAAAACAAATCGCATAAAACAACTCGTGACATGTCCCTGCAAAGTTGCCCTTACCAGAAGTCTGTTACAAAAGGACTGTACACTTTTTGGACCATTTTGTTTTCATTGTTTTCGAAGCAACTAGAAGGAAGGATTAAGTTCGCCCCCTGCATCGACTGTTTCCTGAAATTGAATTGTTTAAAATTTGCTAAAGTTGATTTTTTTTTTTTTCTTCTCTCCCATGCACATTCCAAGTGAGAAGATGGCAACAACCCTAGCTCTGACTTCTTTTTGCCATCGTTGGCAAATCTGGGCCTCAGAAGGGAGAAGACGAAAATAAACCAGCCTACAAACTCAGGTTTTTTTAAAATCTCGACATCCTTAAATTCGAGTTTAACCCTGAACTGTTTAGCTCCAAAAATGCCAAAGAAATAGTTGTGAAAAACGAGGGAAATGTACTGGAACTTTAACCTCTTTTAAACACTCTTCCTGCAACGTCCTATAGGTAGAAGACAAACAACAATAGAAAAGAACAAAAGCTTATAAGGCCATATATCTCACTATATACAGTGCACGTGCATTTTTGAATGGTCCTGCAGTCCTCTCTCGATATAACGAACCGAGCGGCTGGTCCCAAACAAAATGGCTGTATAGGCTACTTCTAATTACATGTAGGCTACAACAAACGTATATACATGTATACTGTATAGCCAACCGCTCGATATAGTGAACGGTTATAAGGCTGGTCCTTCCACTATCACTCAATATTAAGTTAGGCAGCTTAGGCTACATTGTACTCTGCTTATAACGAACAGCAATTTTATGCCATTGGTCAGAGACAAAAATTCATTGATTTTATGGACTGGTTTTAAAAGTAAATATTTTAAAACATTCTATATATATAAATATATATATAGGATAATTTAAGGGATTTTTAAGGGATAATTTAAGGGATCAAAATACGGCAAAAGCAGCTTTAGTGCGCAGACTCTCTCCAGCATTTGGCAAAAATTGTATTTCCGGTGTTTAATAGAAGACAGAAGCACTTTTGGGACAAAAAAACTGCAATTTCAATTGCTAAAAACTGCTATTTTTGTCATGATAAGCATGAAAAGCATGAAAAATGTGTAAAACCAGATCACGAACTCTTGATATAACGAAAGAATGTCCCATACCCTTGGCGTTCGTTATATCGAGAGCTAACTGTAGTGCTATACAGTTGCTAAAAACTGCTATAAGTGTCATAAAAAGCATGAAATTCGCCTTAGGAGCCAAAAAAATGTGTAAAAACAGACCACGAACGCTTGATATAACGAATGAATGACCCATAACTTGCATGGTGTTATATAGTTATATCGATTGCCAACTGTACTCTCAAATACATGATAGTTAGTTAATTTCCAATTACTCCACTATTAATTTTTCATAAAATTATAATCCTATATGAATACAAAAATGGACATGTATAGCCTACCTAAATTTATCCATTCACTGTAGGCCTAGGATAATGCCTAAAAAGCGTTAATTTGCATTTTTCAGACCATTTTTTTTTTTTGGTGTGTGTTTTGTCTCCTATTGTTTTTGTTATAAAAACGTATTTGAGAGCTTAGTAATTAGTACGTTCTCATTATCAAACATTAGACATTTTATTAAAAACTGACAATAAATTCCAAGCTAACCCCTTTTTCTTATAAGGCTATTAGCAAAGAAGTTGATATCTCGATAATAAAATAGATTTATTTTTGAACAGATGCGAATGGCAGCCACTAAAGCACCTTGTCAAAAGCTGTCATAATTTGCTTTTAATTGGCTGCTTATTTAATACTCTATAGGCTTATTTCGATAACATACATTTCATTTCACATTTTTTTATATCGTACGGTGTTTTAATATCACTTTGTCAATTTTGTTCAAATGAAATGGTATAAAGAAATGGATTTCATCCTAGCTGAAAACCAATAGGCCTACAATAAAACACTTCATATTAGCACTATAAGTTTGGATCTCATATTGGCACTAAGTAAATGTATGTAGAACTTATTAAAATGAATATTAAAGTTGTAAATAAACACAATTATTTACATTAGATTTTATGGTAATTTTTTTAATATCGACGGACCTACATTATATTAATTCGTCGACTCGATTACAAGAAGGATACTTTCTCTATTTATTAGTTTTATCAGCATCAATTTTCATGTAAACCTAATAAGATTGGGGGTGTAAATATTTACATCCAGAGGCTCAATCTGAAATAACAACATAATCGATGAAATTCAAATACGTATTTGGGTAAAGAAGAGAAAACAAATTGTGTTCATTCCTGAGGCGTCCATTTGAGAAGACGATATGAAATTCTAGCTTCAAAAATGATTAGCAAATGGACTTATTTCCAAGTATAGCGCCTAGGGCTACCTTATATTAGGCAAATTAAGTAAGAAGCATCTACATCAAAATCAGCCTCGGGTTTCAATTGACATTTCATATAGAAAGAGAGAAACATTGACTAAAATCAGGCATGTTTTACTATCATTTCTTATACCATGACAGATAATTTGCATTTCGATGACAACCAGGGACCTACATATACATGTACATGTAGGTCCTACTTCATCTCCCACTTCTTATACCATAACACGGGCGCAGTGTATCAAAATGATCATAAGTGTTAATGCTAATATTTTATTTGCTTATATGCTATTTTTATTTACTTGTATATATAAAATGTTAATATTATAGGGGTACTCAAGTTTATCATCGTACATCTGAGATTCCGTATTTTTTCGTAAACAGGCTCGTGCGTTCCAAAAATCTATCACGTGCGTTCTGATAATCGGTTTTTAATTCTAAAAATCTATCACGTGCGTTCTAATAATCGATTTTAAATTCTAAAAATCTATCACGTGCGTTCTAATAATCGATTTTTAATTCTAAAAATCTACCACGTGTGTTACAATAATCGATTTTAAATTCTAAAAATCTATCACGTGCGTTCTAAAAATCTTATTTTAGAATGCACGTGATTACACGCACGAGCTTTTTTATGAAATAGTACGAAATTTCAGATGTACGATGATGAATTTGAGTACATGTAGGCCTACCCTTATTGTAGGCTACTCTATGTTTAGTGCTGTTTTATTATATTTAAGGCTCAGATATACATGTACATTACATCAGAACGACAAAAAATACAATTTTCCTTACCATAGGCTATATTCAAATATATCACAAAGCCAAAAATTGATGAATGTAAAAAATGTACATTAATAAAAAAACATTTTTAATAATCCCTCATGAAAGTGTTCTTTGAAATCAGGCTAAATTTGGTAGAATTTTGCTACAATCTGAACAATAGCATTCCTTATGCATCAAATGCATTGGATTTCTACATTTTGCATTTATTATTTTGTGCTAAAAATGTATGTTCGACATTTCTGTAGTTCGCCTTGATCTTAATTGTCATAAATCGCTATTTTCTCCTTCACATACATTTTATGCAAATATAGGATATGGGTAAATAACGAAAACGTAAAATTTGAACATAGTCGAAATATAAAACAAACGGGCGCAGTGTATCAAAATGATCAATTTTAAACGGCTCTTAAACACAGACGTTTTTGAATGACTTCATCATTATTTTAGAAGGGTGGAAACTACTGATGAGCAAGTGTCAAAATTATCGTTGTTTTGCAAAATGATAAAAATCTACATCAACTCGAACAGATGAAATGTTAATATAAATGTATATTTGTTATTTCAGGATATCCTAACACACTACCTAGGCGCGATACACAACTAGGTTAGGAAAATGGTTGGCACGTGAGCTCGCGCTTACGTTCGAAATAAAATCACGCCGTTCTAGAATCGTTTTCAATCCACTTCCGGTTGCGAATTATTAACGAAAAGTTAAAAAACCGGATAAAAACTTATTTTTGATTCATTTTTTTTCAGAAAAAACGTATTTTAAAGAGACCTTGACCCTTGACAGGCAGAGACGGTAAATTTAAAGCGACAGTGACGAAGTTTTCGATCTAATAGGACAAGGTATACATGTATAGGTGGAAGGGTGTGTCTTATAAATTCTAGAAAATATAAGCCTTATATGTTTTGGGTTCTAATAACCTAATTAGCGTCAAAGTCTTAGCCATTTTCATAGAGAAAGCGAAATTTTCATGCAGTAAAAAGTGCATTGGATTCTTACCGTGACAGACAGCGACGTTGAGAAGCAAAGTGAAGCTGAAAGCGAGGGTGAAGAAGTTTCCCAGCGTAAATCCAAAGTCGTTGAAGGAAGAAAAGGTGAGCTTGAACGCAGTCGCCTTTTTGCGAACTGGAGTCGCGGATTTCGAGGCCGTGCTCACCATGGCCCACGAGATATTTCAATATTCGCGGAAGAAAAAATACATTCACGTTTATATTCCAAAGCGCCGACGAGGGTCCGTCGGTCGGTCGGTCGGTCGGTCGGTCGATCGATTGGTCGGGGAACGCGGGCACTACGAAGCAGTCGCACACGGGACCAAAATACACTCAAACGACCCAATCCTGGCAATGAGTTAAGCCATGTCGGCAGCGTACGATGCGGCGAAAATCCAATGGCACGAGAAGAGCCGAGCGACGGAGCATCCTTCCTCCACCGTGGCACGAGGCAGAATGTGCCAAACGTTCCAATTCGGACCACGGAAATAGGCGCCAGGGGGCGCTCGTCGCATCATGGCGCATGCGCCAGCTGAGTATACAGGGTGGAACCAAATTCAGCGTCCATGATGTTGCGACACTCCTGTCATCCAATGCCATGACAGCTAATAACGAATGTCGAGGTTTCTTGCCATTTGAAGCGGGTAATAATTATGCCATGACTGATTCTGAAAACAAAACAGATGAAATTAGGACTATTTCAATTATGGCATACGTACACTATAGTGGTCTATGGTCCTTTTAATCATGGATGATGGCATTGATGGGAACCTTAAACTCTGGATCAAGGGTGGGAGTCAGCCATTTTTTTGGTTTTTGATTAGGGTATTTTCCTTGTTACTTTCTAGGATTCAAGTTATGGTAAATAACCTTAATTGTATTTTAATAATTTTGTAAATGAAATTAGTATTGATTGTATAATTGTAATGTGTATTAATATATAACCGTGCAGAATTTATTTTAAATGAGTGGGGAAATATGATGATGTTAAAAGCATGTGCATTTTGGGGTAATGCCCACGCTGATGGTCGAGTGGTTGCGCGCTTGCCTCTCGATCCCAAGGGGTGTGGGGTTCGATCCCCGGTCGAGGTCGGTGGGAATTTTTCGAAAATGCGAAATTCCCAAAGCGGAGGCTCTTTCGAATGAGAGTTTAAACCGAGGTTCCGTATGGATCCCCCTTGCTCTCGGCACGTTAAAGACACCTCGAGAGGGGGTGGAAGTCCCCCCTCGTAGGCAAAATTCCCAGGGAGGTGAAGGAGGCCCTTTCCCTGGTGTTGGTGTTTAGCCCTCGTGTTGCAGAAATAGGCCAAGGTAAAAAATCAACAAACAAACAAACAATTTTGGGGTAATGATTCTATTGGCCCTATAATCCTTTTAGAAAATTTTTTCTGCACATGATGTGCATTTTTCCGAGCAATTTTATCCATGGAAAGTAGCTTATATGGTTTAAATACATTTTTCATTACATACAATTGAAGATGGGATTGAATTAAATGCGAACATTTGTTAAGTCATTTCCGAACTAAGACCTGATGACCAATTTAATAGAGGGGATTGAGCGCGCCTCCCTTAATGCCCCGTCAACTGATTAACCTTAACGATAACGCATTGGAAAAACATACAGTGCTGTCAATGTGGTTATCATTAAGGTAGCATTAAGGGATGCGTGCTCAATCCATCTAATAACAAAAGAGTTAAACGTTTGAATGTTATAACCTAAAGACGACGTGTTCTTACAGCTTTCTATGTATATTCATCTGTTTCCAAATGTTCAATTTAAACATTTAAGATGCAATTAAAATACACAATATATATATAGAAGCCCTTACGTCTTCTTTTTAGTCGTCCCAGATTGCCAAAATAATTTTTAAAATAATCATAAAAAACTGGTATAGTTCAGCAAAGGACGTCCTTTTTTTATGCATGGCGATGCTAAAAAATTACCATGAAACATGTAGGATAAAAAAAATCATGTTAATGCTAAAAAGGCACTTTGAACATGGTTATATTAAGCTAAAAGCAGAAAAAAGCCTTCTGAAATGGAGGGTTCTATTAAGGGTCATCCATCAATCAATGGAGACAGCAAAATCGGTGGCATTCGATACGGTCAAATAAGCCCGATTTTTCACACTTACTCTAAATAAACTTACAAACAACGCTTTGTCGTTTATGAACAGCCTATGGTTAACTATATGAATGCAGAAGCGATCCATGATCCAAGATTAGGGTCACGTGATGGACATTGCGATAGATTCCATTGAGCCGAAAGAGGACGAATGCTAGCCTTATTTGGTTAACTTCAAAAGATGGTAACCATCGTAACCATAGCAACCATGGCACGAAAGATGGCAATTACGAGATTTAAAGATGGTAACCATAGTAACCACGGTTTGTAAGATGTAAGCATGGTAACCACGGATGGTAATCACGGATGGTAAGATGGTAACCATGGCAAACTCAGATTATATGATAGTAACCATAGTAACCACAGATACATGTATAAAGATGGTAACCTTAGTAACAACGGGATGAATTAGGGTTACTCTAAAACGATAGTTACTAACCATGGTAACTATAAGGATTGATAAAGTATAGTAACCATTGTAATCAACGAATGTGAAAGGTGGTAACCATGGCAACGTCAGATTAGATGATAGTAACCATAGTAACCACAGATACATGTATAAAGATGGTAACCTTAGTAACAACAGTATGAATTATGGTAACTCTAGAACGATAGTTACTAACCATGGTAACTATAAGGATTGATAAAGTATAGTAACCATTGTAATCAACGAATGTGAAAGGT
>JAQGCC010002650.1:0-17657 GCA_034698905.1 Xestoiulus laeticollis | reverse complement strand
TTTTAATTTTTTAAAAATTCCCTATAAATGGGAAAATTATGAAATTTTGATTAAGTAGGAGCTACAAAAATACTGCAGTTTTATCAATTTTTATTTTTGTATTATAACAAGTAGTTTTTTTGAAAGTATGTATCAAAATTTCTCCATAGGAATGGGGGTGTGCAGTTCAGCCTTAAACAATTTTTTTAAGGGGGATCTGAACTGCATGTTTTGCTATGGGGAAATTTTAAAAAAAACTACTTCAATGTTATAATACCAAAATAAAAATTGATACAAATGCAGTATTTTTGAAGCTCCGCATGATTAAAATTTCATAATTTTCCCATTTATAGGGAATTTTTAAAAAAATTAAAAACTAACATACTTATCATTTGTTTTGGAATACGCACAGTGTGAGTACCTGCTGCCACCTAGTGGCGTATTTTAGTTTTTAATTTTTTAAAATTCCCTATAAATGGTAAAATTATGAAATTTTGATCATGCAGTACATGTAGCTACAAAAATACTGCATTTTTATCAATTTTTATTTTTGTATTATAACAAGTAGTTTTTTTAAAAAGTAGGTTTTAAAATTTCCCCATAGCAAAACATGCAGTTCAGATCCCCCTTAAAGATTTGTAAGGAAATGTCTGAAACTTCATCACAAATGTATATTTAAATTAGGAAATTTTAAGCTATTTTTCATATATTTGCACTTGTTTTACAGCACCATTGTTTTTATCCAATCCCTGCTAAGTTCCCATCTATAAAACACAAAGAATGATTGCAACAAAATGTTTATTTACGTAAAAATACAATCCAAAACACGAGATGCATTCCACTTTACAAAAAGCGAGGTAATGTTCGTAAGGCATTGTCTGTATTTTCCAAAGCTCCGTCGATTTAAACAAATTCGTTGTGTTCGTTAAAAAAATATCTTCTCCAGACCAGCAGGGAAGTAATTTTCAAGCACAATTGGTCTTTAACGATAATATTAAATTAATACTTTGCAAACATAAAACTGTCTGATCTTTGTAAAAAAAAAAACTGAAAAAGTTTTAAAAAAATGCCACGTGAAATCACCAGAATTTGCAAACACCGTTTTTATCTCCGCATATTAATTGTGTAGATCCATGTTCATAGCGTTGATAAATGCAGTTTCCCACGCGTACTCGAAATTGTTGTAATTTAATCCACCGTTGGTGAACTGCGGATCCGTGATTTGAAGCAGCGGTGCAGGACCGACTGTTAAGTGGCCAGCATTTTCGGTTTTAATGTGCATCGTCGGTATTCTGTTTCTCTCGCAGGTCTGTGGGTTAACTAACACGCCGTTTGGCGTTTTAATTTGTATTTTTTTAGACCTCGACCGCCGATTAGGCACCGCTTTAGGAATTTTAAACTCTGCGTCTGCCGCTTTAACAAAACGTTCGTGTTCGTCTCGCAAGTATTGAGGAGGTGTGGACAATAGTTGGCTCAAACGTTTCGACGACGGTTCGTTAAACGTTAACGGTGGATTAGTCAGCGGCTCGCTCGTAGAGGCGTTGTTGTTATAAGCTAGAAAGTTTTCTGGCTGTCTCATTTGCACTCGCGGGTTTTCGTTCGTAGGAAATCTTTCGTTAACTTTCTCGGCAGATGGTTGCAAAAAGGAGATCATTCCGTTAACGTCACGTTGCTGGAGATCATTAACGAGCGTTAACAGAGGCGCGTCTTTGGTGTAACAAGCGCCCGGATTTTCTGTCTTGATGTCGAGAAAGTGCCGTTCGTTAAACTCTAGATTGCCTGGGAGTGTTGGAAGGCTAGAAACGAGCCCTGGTTGAGGTGGATACCCCTCATGTCCCGCAGTATTGCTTGCAACATGGTTCGATGCTAACCACGGGTTATACGCGGATACGGGTGTCGTTGGGGCTACAGAAAAATTGTTGTGGATCAAATAGCCGCCCGGTTGCATTTGTAAAAAGTTCCCATTGGCAGACGCCATTTGTGGGTTGGTAACGCCCATTAATTGAGGCGGATTGTTAGCGAGCGTTAGTTGATGCCCATTCAACAGATAAATGATGTCAGGCGATAACTGCAAAATACTAGGATTCGCGCATCGCATTAATGGCATGTTTGGCAAGGGCAGTTGCGGTAAGGGTTCGGCACGTATACTGGTTGTCGGATCAGGGTAGTAAACCCCTTGCGAGTTGTTAATCAGCGCTAGTTGAGGCGAATTTTTAACGTTCGTTAGTTGATGCCGATTTGCTACTGAAATGACGTTGGGCGATGACGGCGGATTACTCGGATCCACGCTTTGCATTAATGGCACTTTTGCGAAAGACATTTGTGGGTGGTTAACGTGAGGCGTTTGAGCTAGATTTTTAGTCGCTGGAATTAACCAAGGATTAATTGCGGCTACGGGTTTGGTTTCTGGTAGGCCTAAATGTCCACCATTTAACACAGCATTAGGTCGCGTTTGAACTAACGGCACATTAGTTGCAGTGATCGCGGAGGAGAGCAGGTCATTAGACGTTAACGACAGATTAGCAGCAGATTCGGGGTTTAACACTCCGTCACGTTCATGTACGGTCAATATTGGTTCGAAGCACTCGTTGATTCTTTTTGGCGGATTTTCCAACATTTCCTCGTAGTCTCTCTTTTCAGTTTTGATTTTCATATAAGGCATTTCATGTTTGTTAGATGTTAACGTTGGATTATATTTACGGAAAAAATCGCTAATTGGCATAGGTCTATCCTTAACGACAGTCGATTCGGCCGAGTTTTCAGACATCTCAACATTGTCTGGCGTTTCGGTTTCCAATGAGGGCATATTGTCAACGCGCGATGACAAAATCCGTGAACCATCGGATATGACTGGCTGTAAACGTCTCCGTTTAGTAGCGTTCCGCTTTTTCCCGATTTCGGTCGTATTTTCCTTTTCCGCAATCGTTTCGTTGTCTAAAGGTTCGCTTTTCGCCCTTTGAAAGAGCGATTTTGTGGCAGTAGTCTGGAAAAAAAAAATCGATGTAAAGATTAGAAACATTTTACGTAAAGCCTTTTTGTTTTTAAGAAACCCTCCTGTATTGCCGACACCCTTTTACGAACAAGACAGCAGTATTTTGAATTAAAAAGATAGTATTTAGGTTGCACACAGTTTTGAAACATTCAGTATTCTTAATTATGTTTTCTGTAAGTCAAATATACAGTTGTAGGTATCCCAGCCAGTTTTAGTGATAAAAATATAGCAATTATAGGACTTTTTCTCAAGGACAATTTATCAATACAATTTGTTTCTAAAAAATCTAGACATCCTCCACGAGGATACCGACCACCATTTCCTCCAAGTGCTCCTTGTCTACAGCTTCAACGACTATCCTTCGCCTTTCAGTGACCACTTTAGCGAACTCCAGATGAGCCTTCAACTCATTCATGCTCTTGGCAGAATCCTCCTCGGGGATTTCATCCAGAGTAGGAGTACGAGTAGCAGCAGGAACAGGAGCTGGAGCTTCGACAGCAAGCCTGGCATTTCTTTCTTCCATCTGCTGTTTCTTTCTTAACCTCTTCCACTTTAGACTGCGCTCGGAGGCTATCTTGGCGAAAGCTAACCTCCTTTCCCTGTTTGCGGCCGTTTCGTTTTCCAGTTTGCGGCGATTGTTTCTGGCGTATTTTGCCAGCCTTTTCTGACGCTGCTCTTCGGTCTCGTTTTCGTATTTATTGGTTCGAACTCTCGGCTGGTATGGCTTTGCACGCTTCTGCAATGGAAAAACCAAAACATGGATGGCCATCGATCGGTTCGTCCCCCGCAAACTTTTCTGGCATTTGGGCTCAACGGACCTTTTTTTTCTCGTCCTCCAAGCGTTCCTGCCTCTTTTGTCTCTCTTCGGGACTCTCTTTCTGAGCACCATTCTGATACCTCTCCATGTATCCTGCCAGCCTCTCTGAACGTTCCTCTTCAGTCTCGTTGTAGTGTTTTTGGAATGTAGGCTTACTATTTTCGTTCGGGTTCTCGTCCGGATTTTCGGGATACTTCCTCACCCTCGGATACTTTCCCCGGCGACCCTTGACCCTGGCTCCTCTACTTCTGGCGGTGCTTTTGCCACTGGAAGTAGTCTTCTTTCTCACCAGTTTGTAATGAGGCGAGTTCTGCATCAGCCATACCCTGCATATGGCCTCTGACCTGTCGAATGTGGGCCCCATCGCCTCGTTCAAGACCTCGGTCTACGTTTATATAAAGAAGTTTAGTTTGACGATTTTTAATCTGTTAAACTCATATAGGTACAGATGTAATCATGTGATTTATCAAACTGTGTCGTGGCAAATTTAATACTTTTTCAGCGTTTTAATAGCCGGATAAGTAAATTTAAGCTTTATTTACCTTTGACCAAGATAATTATTCTTATGTCAAGCATATAAATTTATAACCCAAATTTATGCTACCTATATACATGTACAGTGTACTGTATAGCCTATATGTATATGATGTATCTTAACCCACATTTAGGCCTACACGTGGATTTTCCACGTGTAATTGTCTGAAACATTTAATCGTAGTTATCCAAACTTAACTTTGATCTAAGATATATCTGTACTATAGCTCTGCAGACTTAATCTATCTATATAACTTTAAAACTACACTAACTAATTCCATTTTTGCAACCAAGTTTGATTTGGGTATTCCTTGCCTAAATTTAAACTTGTCTAACTTAACTGTACCTAAAACAGGACTCTTGACTCCCACGCACATATTTCTAAGCTTTTTAAAGTTTTAATTATTTAAAACTATGAAAAAAACATGATTTAAGTTGTTGAGCATTAATTGCATGCTTCAAACGTCCCGGAAATTCCGAATTTCAGTCTGCGATGCATTGTTTCGTTCTTCAATCGTCGAAAATAAACGATTTATCGCGACGTTAGGGTTACATTTTTTAGTATACACGATACTGGTCTTACCGTGTGTTTATCCATATTTGTTTTCGACTTTTTTCGCGATATCTAGAGGCTAAAAATTGACGTTTTCAACATAGCACATTCAGTAAAAAATAAGCCTTCGATAATCGATTTTCGAAGCAGAATTCTTTTCCAAAGTTTCCATCATAGGGTTAATAGAGGCTCTCCCATTGGTCGGAATCTGTGGGGGCAATTCGTTAATTCCGTCTATTTCGAATCGCACATAGGCAGAGCTGTAATGACATCGCTACTTCCGGTGTGTTTTGGACGACCCTTCCATTTGAGAGGGAAGGAAAATGGCGGCATATTCCAAGAAGTGGTAAATTCAAAAACAGTATTCTCAATTGGAAAAAAAAAACAGATTTTACAGCTTTTGAAAATTTCAAAGGTAAGATAAAATTAATTTAATATCATATAGTCAGTTTATAAAGTGTCAGAATCAACCTGAGTTGCCATATGTCAGGGATAATTAGATTGGTACATTGTATATAAAATGTACATTACAATGTATAGACTATAGCTATAATGTACTGTATGGTACATGTATTAAAATGCATAATAATGGCAATACAGAAAATCTGCTAAAAGTGACCACCCAAACAATGTACATAATTGGTAACTGTATACATGTGGTCACCATACAAAGAATGACATGTTATTGCCATGTACTTTCACTTTGCATGTATGCTGCTTCAAAATGCAATGTTATCCTTCAGGCAAACTTACTTTGTAAATTTTTAATTAAGCTGTTGGCAGTTTTGGTGACATATGTCAGGGATTGAATCTTGTGATTTGGGTTGGCCAAGATTTGAATCCCGTGTTTAAATGTGGTGAGATGTGTAGGTTCATAAAAATGACGGCCGGATTTCAAACTCGTATATATTTTTAATGTATAATATAATCTTGCGGTACAAATACAGAAGAACAACTGTTGGCATTTTTGGTGACATCCCGTGTTTAAATGTGGTGAGATGTGTAGCTTTTCATAAAAATGATAGATAATTCAAACTCGTATATATTTTTAATGTATATAATAATCTTGCAGTACAAATACAGAAGAACAACTGAATTTTCCTACGAGAAACATGCCAGCAGCTACTGTTTATCGCGTAAATAAAATATTCGCTTTGTAATTTGGCAAATTCGGCAATCGTGGGTCACTGTTAATAGTAGACACACTTTTGGCGCGAACATGTGGCATATGTCGAAGCATAATTGATCTAATATACACAATATGATCTAAAACATGAATACGCTTGAAGTAGCCTATTTCTAGCATTAAGATAAAAGCCAAATTTAAAAAAAAAAAAACTCCTGGTTACGGAACAGTGTGTTGCTGCAATTGAGGTAGCACCGGTAACGAGGACTTGTGACACGGTTGTTAAGGTACTTACACGTTGGAGACTCAAAGGAGGACTCGGCATCAGTCCTGAATGATGCATGAAAACAAACACGGAGACGTCCTTGCACCCGTGCATTACGGGGCGTCGTTTCGATGGATAAACCTCCCTTGAGTCTCCAATATGTAAGTACCTCAATAGTCGATGGGTTGCTCCAAGCTTCGATTAGTGTAGGCTGAGACTGCGCGTATACAATGATTGATATAACGTGAAATAACGCTAGCCGAACCTTGTTTAGTTAGCCGACGTCGATAAGTGTTAATCCGGGAAGATGGACAGTCCCCTCTCGGTGTTCATCTCGACCAAGGTGATTTCCGGCTCCAAGATGTTCTCCCTGCCCATTCCCGCGGGAGAGAGGGCGCTGGGTAATCCAGGAATTCCGTTAATTAAGATGGGTTTGACATCTTCGGACGGAAATTCTGTAACATAAATACGGTTAGAAGTGCAGATGGATTCCTCAGCTGCCGTCTTATCAAAAACCAATTTATTTTTGGATCCAAGAGGCCGAAAAACGCGACTCTCACCTCGGACACCGCCGTGTTCTCCCGACACGTACGAGCTGCCTCCCTGCAGGGATTCCAGGCTCTGCTCCATGTCGGACATCTTAGCCGTGCCCTTCTCTTTCTTCTTGCGCGACTCCTTTTCCAGCCTCTCCCTGCGCTGCTCCTCCGTCTCGCTCTGCCTCAACGCTTTCAGTCTCTCCCGGTTGGCCCTCAGCCTGCTTTCCTTCTGTTCCTGAGTCTCGCTCTCCCGCCTCTGCCTCATCTTCTCCCGGCTGATCTCCAGCCGCCTCTGCCTCTCCTCTTCGGTCTCCTGGCTCCTCCGTGCCCTCATGTGTTCCCTCACCGACTTCTTTCTCAACTGCCTCTCCTCCTCCGTCTCGTTCTCCCTGCGCAGTTGCACCCGTAGCTTCATCTCCTCCTGCCGCCTCTTGCGCTCCTCCTCGCGCTCGTTGGCCCTTCGGATTCTTATCCGCTCCCGACAGTCCTGAAGACGACGCTGCCGCTGCTCCTCCGTTTCAAGACGACGCTTGGCACTGGCGTACTCGCGGCTGGCGCGCAGCTTGTTTTCGTAGGCCTCTGCCTCCGTCAGCTTCCGCTTGCGGCCACGTTTCTTCCCCTCCCGCTTCAGCACCGCCTCGATCCGCTGCAGGAGGGTCAGCTCACCGTCATCGCGGCTTTTCGACGGAACCTCCATGGCGAAAGTTTTGTAGATGCGGCGAACGCGGTCCGCTCAGGACGGTGGCATTCCACTGTGGCACACTTCAATCGGCCCTTTCTAGGGCGAGGAATGCCATGCTACGGAATAGAAAATCATTCGCGGATTAATTGTATTTCTAATACTCGGTTCTGACGATGGCCTGCGGCTAAGCCGCGATGCTCGACATCGGATGCTACGGCAACCACCGAAACAAACGTCGTTGGCAGGTTTTGCTAGTTCTGAAGGAGAGTGCATGCCCTGTGTGGGTGGATTTCTACGTAGAAACTATTTCATGAGACAGCGCTGTAGTTACTCTAGACGAGATATGAAAATATTTGAAACTTTGCTATCACTAACGACAATTAATAATTGCAGTTACTCGAGACGAGATTTGCCGAATATCAAACTTTTTGAATCGACCCTATGGCATTGAAAACTATATGATGACACTACTGCGGCATCTGCTGTCATATGTAGTTGGTTTCGCGACATTGGTAGCATAACAAAACTCGATTATTGGAGTGATTTGGCACTAATAAACGACTGTCATTGGTTTAGGGCCTGCAATTTTATATTGGACCTAACCATGGCGAAAGCAGCTGGGTCATTAATTTGGCCAGGGCCTCTCAACGATTTTGAATGGGACCTATACTTCCTGTGGTGACATTCAGGGAAGGTCCCTTTGGCAGTTATATTGATTTTCGTACTGGTGGGACCTTGGGGGAGGTTTCCGCATGTGGGCCCTATGTGACAAGGGCTCTCTTAAACAATTAAAGGTTTTTTAAAAGGCCCTGCTATGGAAATTTCCCCTTCAATATTTGATTTCCAAGGATCCATTGTCATACTTTAATTCGGTAATGTGACGTCCTTAGCTATAATTTCCTAGCTGACATACATATGTACTAGCTAGTATGTATTTGTGGTTAGGAACATGCATGGTCAGTGGTTTAAAAAAAGGTCATTTTTGCACAACTAGATGTTGCTTTGGGGGTCCTAAAAAGTCCACCATTTTTCAACATATTCCAGAAAATCCATCGTAAAGTGTACATCATGCATCATGGTGTAGGTTCATATAATTATAGGCTAGCTAAGATATGACATCTGTCGTATCAACTATAGTGGTTAAATTTCAGTTTTCCACTTAAAAATTTGAGATATTTAAGGGTCATACATGTACATGTAGCTTTACATTTTAAGGATGGACAAATCTGGGTCATTAATCTAGGGTTTTAATGCAGATGTAATTTGCTTCGCATTCTTCAGCTGTTTATAATGCACCTTCAGTGACATTTCTACATAAAAACGAGCTTACTAAAAACTTATAAAACTGTCAAACTTGTCCTGTCTAAAACTAGAGACATAATTAACCCTGCTTTTTGTTTGTGTAAGTTTAGACCTGCTGATATCATGCCATGTGAATGATAACAAAACGTGCGTTTTGGGATTTTTAATCTTACCAATTTAAGCTGTACATGTCATCACGCTGACAAATCTGTAAAAAATGTGTGTTATTATTTAGAAATAACGAACTGGTGTATGTTATAAAACTGAAATTTACACAGATTTAGTCTCAAGAATGCTCTGGTTCTCTAAAATAAACAAATGTTTTTTGTAAACAAATATATCTTGTATGGAACGCCACGTGCGACCTTATCAACGTTGCCGAAAATGACCATTTTTTATACAATTTATCTATTTTGTTGTCGTTATTCTGCAAATTTGAATCGGTTTTTAAATTTTGAGTTGTTTATAAAGACTGCGATCAGGCGTATTAAAATTGTATTCGTATTATTCAAAGCGTACTGCTTTCAATTTTGTCTTTGAATGAAATCTGAAAGTTTTAAATGTGAACTTATTTTAATATTTTAAATCAGTTTTTCACCCGAAACATAAATTTAAGACACAATTTTTTTTTTAAAATCGACAACTTCGAGGCAAATGCTCTCGAGCAATTACGAGAATAACGGTAGAAGTATTTGGTGATTTGCGGTATTATAAGTTCGGGTACTAAACTACAATTACAAACTTGCCGAACTTCATTCTTTCCAGAAGTGGTTGATTCAATTGCAGGATAAAACAGCGATCATTGTAGCATTACAAAACAGTACAACAGATCGCATGCAACCTTAATTCTTAGGTCTTCATCGGGTGCCCCAGCCATGCATTCATTTGAGCTGTTGATTAAACACCTGATGATGTCCTAAGAAGGCCTTATTAAGGTCTGGAACTTATGGATTGCTAATCAGACTGCTTCGTTATTATTTCACCATCTTATTACCATCGTGTTGTTTCGTTACGTGCACTAACTCGGGCAAATCAGGACACAAGCGATACAATGTAACTAAAACTCTCGAGAGTAGGGTGAAAACAACAACAGATTTAAAACCTGGAAGAATTCGGACAACGTGTAATAATTTAAGTTTATTTTTTTACGCTACTTCGCGCGCATTCGTTTAAATATTAAACATTTCTTCGTGACTTCTTTAAGACGTCAAGGCCATCAGGCGTTTTTCGCAACCGTCAGCCTCGATGCTCTCAGATGTTTCGTCTTCTATCAACGTGACTTTAGGTTCCAGCAACGCGGACTCGTTCACGAAGTCCCGTCGCTCGCTTATCGCCGTACTCGCGTCATCTGGAAAAGAATCACGGCATACATCAAGGACCAAACTTGCTTCTCTCAACCAGTCCTCAGTAGTCGCTAAATAGTCCTGGTTTTCTGCAGCACCTACGTCCCCTTCCAAGTCCTGCGTCCGCGATGAACAGTCCCCCGAATCGTCGGTAAGACGGCTCGACCTTTCCTCGAAAGACTCGGTCATCCGCTTCATCCTCTGTCGCATGGCCTCTCGCACCCTTCTCTGCTGCCGCTGCTCCTCGGTGAGATTCTGGCGGTGCTTGCGCAACCGCACCCTTGCCTCTTGTCGTCTGCGTTCCCGCTTTTCCTCGCTCTCCTGCTCCCGAACCTTCCTCGTCCTATCGGCCTCGCGATCCAGCCGCGTCTGCCTCTCCTCGTCCGTCTCGTTGTGCCGCATCGCTCTGAGCCTCTCGCGGTTGGCCCGAAGACGACTTTCCTTCTGTTCCAGAGACTCGCTCTCTCGCCTCCGTCTCATCTTCTCCCTGCTGGCCTCCAGTCGTCTCTGCCTCGCCTGTTCGGTCTCGCGGCTCATCCGCATCTTCATCTGCTCCCGCATTACCTTCCTCCGCAGTTGCCGTTCCTCGTCAGTCTCGTTTTCAATCCTGAATTGCACCCTCAGCTTCTCCTCCTCCTGCCTGCGCTCTCGGTCCTCGTCCCGCTCGTTCGCCCTCTTGGCCCTCATCCTGTCGCGGCAGTATCGTAGCCGATTCTGCCGCTGCGCATCCGTCTCAAGACGCCGCCTGGCGCTGGCATATTCACGACTGGCACGCAACCTTCTCTCGTGAGCCTCGGCTTCGGACAACTTGTGTCTGCTTCTGCCGCCGACATTACTTTTGCGGCTTTCCGGAGGAACCTCCATGATGAGGGCTGCGAGGTCACCTCCGGAACAGCTTCAGTCCATGGCGATGAGCTTCGCGGCACCGGCTTCTAATGGCCTTAATGTAGAGGCCAAGCTATGGAAAAAATAAAACATGTCCGGCTAATGAATCTCGATTAAACGCTAGTCAATAGCTAGGGCCATCCGCAAAGGAAGTCCCAGCACGGGGGGAGGGTGTTGACGATTTGTGACGAAATCGGACAAGGTGGAAAGGGAGGTTTGACAAATTTCGGACCTTCTGACATTGTAATTTTACAACTGTTCCGGCACTTAAAACAAAAATTGCATTTCAATTGTTAACCATTTTTCTGATGGTAATCCTCAACTTCCTATAGAGGACCCAGAAAACCATCATCTGAAATTCATTAAGATAAGATTGGCCAGAGACACTGACTAGTGTATACCTAAAATTACGCCCCCACATCTCATTTAAGTTATTTGCACATGTTTCCATCAATTTCCTCATATGTTAGTGTCTTAATTGGACCAAATGACCAGCCAAAATGAAGATATTTGCATTGGATTCTGGGATCTGAAAAGGTTGACAAGGAATTAAGATTTAAAATGAGGATGATTTGGCTTAGAAGATGAAGAGGTTGGGATAAGAATTAAAATTGGGAGAATAATAATAAGATGTATAAGGACATACTGTAGACCACAAAGAAACATGAAGATTACAGTCTTCTCATTGGTCTTGTACATTATACATACAGTACATGTTGATGTAGAATAATAATACCACTAACTTTGACATGCTAAGGCCGGAATTCATAGTCGTCGAACTTATTTGTATACTGAATTCCGGCCTCAGTGTCAAATTAAACATCGAATTTCATCGAATATCTAGTTAGCCTACTTGAACAATTGTAATGTATGTCAATAATTGGACTATAGATGTACAGACAGTGTAGCTAAAGATTGCATTTAGGTACCTGTACATGTAAATAATAATACTCATGTAGGTGCAATTTGCATGGGACATAATTAACTTAATGATAGTCTTATTCTCTTACCGGTTCATGTTTAATGCATTTTGAAGCAGTAAAAACTGAATAACTACTACACATAGTACACAATGGTTTAGCTCCTTTTTTGGTTTTGCATTCCCACAGTAATGTAATTTTAACAACATTACTGGTATGGAGGGCCATTTGAGACCTTATAAAATCTGGGTTTAAAAATGAGAAACAATGTCAAATAAGTTATTCAATCTTTTATTTTCACTACAAAAATAAATAAGTTGTTCTGCGATTGTTGATATACACTTGCATACATTTTCAAACAACTACTTTACTGTAAAATGTCATTGGATACCTCGGTTAGGTATCCTCGTATTAGTAATGCACTTCACGACTACGTAAAAATCTAAAATAACTTTTAAAATGACTTTTATAAACACTAAAACGTGAGTTTTTATGAAATTAATGCATTTTTAAACATGTGTTTAGCAGACAAAATCCTGTCTAGAAAAAGCAATTTTTAATGTTTTCAATGAAACAAAACTGCAGTTTAATATTATTGAGTTTAAGCACACACAAAAATTTAATACATTTAAATGATTTTGCAATTTTTTACAATAAGAAATAGTGCCATTTTTCTAAGGAGTAAGAAAATAAAATTTAATAGCCATTTTTTTTTTTGCAAAAATGCAAAATTCTCTCTAGTCTCATATATAAACAATTCAATTGCATAACAAAATAAGCAACACATAAACTAAAACGGTATATTTCGTGCAAAAAAAATCCTGATTTTCGTTTTTGAAATATATTTTTTTGCACCGATAAGATCAAGGAAAATAGTTAGGAAAGTATTTAGGCAACAGGAACGTAAACTTGGCATGCTTTCAGCCAAACTTAAAAACTTTCGGTATTCGTCAATAACGTCGGCTTTGAGTTGTGAATTTAAATGACTGATACGGCGTTGCATTCATCCCTTTCGAAACTGAATCTTCTCCACTTTAATCCTCGCTAGATGAAGATGCTCCATCCTCCTCCTTCTCGCGCAACTCGATTTCCGGCTCCAGAAACGAGGATCCTTCTACGAAATCCTGGTACTCGTCCATCGCCGTACCGCCCCCTTCTGTCAAATACCAAAGATGACATTAGAGAAACACGATAGAGGTTAGAAATTTTTAGTTTAAAACCAAGTTTTGTAATAGCGGATGCTGGGATAGTTCTCCGATAAGCGGCAACGACCGTATACTCTGCCCTTAAAATTCTGGCACTTTGCCCCAGGCCACATAGCATACTGCATGCTGACTGCTGACTGCAGCAGGTATCCCAGCCACTTTTAGAGATAAAAATATAGGAATTATAGGACATTTTCTTTGAAAATATAGGACTTTTTAGAACTTTTAGGTATTTTTTAGGTGTATTTAGGACTTTTTTAGGACTTTTAGCATTTTTTTTAGAAATATTTAGGGCTTTTAAGACTTACGACTTTCAGGATTTTTTTAGAAATATTTAGGACTTTTAAGACTTTTTAAGGACATTTTTAGGACTTATAGCATTTTTTAAAGGAATATTTAGCAAAGGTCATTTTTAGGACTTTTAGCATTTTTTTTAGGAATATTTAGGACTTTTTAAGACTTTTAGCATTTTTTTTTAGGAATATTCAGGACTTTTTAAGACTTTTTTTAGGACTTTCAGTATTTTTTAGGAATATTTAGGATTTTTTAGGAATATTTAGGACTATTTTATGACTTTCAGGACTTGTTTGTCACCCTGGATATAGGACAGCATCAAAAATATAGGAAACTATAAGAAATATAGGACGACTGGGATGCCTGACTGCAGGGTAAGGAATCGGATTGAATACCTGCGTGACTCGATCCCTTATTGCTGCATGCACTTGCTCTCAGCCAGTCGTCCGTTGTAGTTAGATAGTCTCGGTCTTCGGCACCAGAGTCATCGCCGAACATCGATGGTGATAATCCCAAATGCTCAGTGGGTCGTCTAGATCTTCCAGAGGAACGATGGAGGTCAAGATGCTTGCTCGTCCACGTATCATCTTCCGATTCTTCGCTCGAAAGTTTTAACCTTACATCGTAAGAATCCTCCTTCTGCCTCGGCGAATCATTCTTCTTCGATCGTTTTTTCGAACTTTTGACCGAACCATCGGACGGTTTCTTCTTCAGCCGCCGAGAATCTGTCTCGGAAACCTCCGGAGTATCTGGATAGCAAGGAAGAGGCTGACCAATTAACGCCCAAAAAGATTCGGTCGAATCTACGGTCTTGCGTTTCGATTTTTCCCTGGAACGCTTTTTCTTCCGCCTCCGTGAATCATTCTCCAAATCTTCGGTCTTATGGTTAGATTTTCCTCCCTTGGAACGCTTTTTGTTCTGCTTCCGCGAATCATTCGCCGAATCTCCGAGCTTTCGTTTCGATTTTCCCATCAATGTCTTTTTCTTCGTCCTCCGCGAATCTTTCTCCGAATCTTCCGTCTTGCGTTTCGATTTCCTCCTCAAACACTTTTTCTTCTGCCTTGGTGAATCATTCTCCCCATCTTCACCGGAAAGTTTCGATTTTGCATCCTGAGAATCGCCTTTCTGCCGCCGTGAATTATTCTCCGAATCTTCAGTCGAAAGTTTCAATTTTATGTCATAGGCATCGTGATTCTGCCTCTGCGAATCATTCTCCAAAGCTTCTGTCTTATGGTTAGATTTTTCCTTGGAACGCTTTTTCTTCGGCTTCTGGGAATCATTCGCCGAATCTTCGAGTTTACGTTTCGATTTTCTTATGGATGTCTCTTTATTCGACCTCCGCGAATCATTCTCGGCATCTTCACTGACAAGTTTCAATTTTCCGTCATTCTCCGAATCTTCGGTATTGCGTTTCGATTTTTTTCCCCTCCTCGAAGGCGTTTTCTTCTGCGGAATATTCTCCGAATTTGCACCAGAAAGTTTCAATTTGATGTCGTTGCAATCGTCATTCTCCGAATCCTCGGTCTTGATTCCCCTCGAACGCTTTTTCTTACGCTTCCGCGGGACATTCTCCAAATCTTCACAAGAAACGTTCAATTTTACGTCGAAAGAATCGTCATTCTTGGTTCGCGAATCATTCTCCGGATCTTCGGTCTTACGTTTAGATTTTCCCTTGGAATGCTTTTTCTTCCGCCTCCGTGAATCATTCTCCGCATCTTCAGCAGGAAGTTTTAGTTTTACGTCGAGAGAATCATTCTCCAAATCTTCACAAGAAACTTTCAATTCTATGCCGTAAGAATCGTCATTCTTGGTCCGCGAATCATTCTCCGGATCTTCAGTCTTACGTTTAGATTTTCCCTTACAATGCTTTTTCTTCCTCCTCCGTGAATCATTCTCCGCATCTTCAGCAGGAATTTTCAATTTTACGTCGTGAGAATCATTCTCTAAATCTTCGGTCTTACGTTTCGATTTTCTCCTCGAAATCTTTTTCTCCCGCCTTCCCGAATCATTCTCGGAATTCTCACCAGAAAGTTTCAATTTTATGTCGTAGGAATCGTCTTTCTGCCTCCGCGAATTATTCTTCGAATCTTCCCCGGAAAGTTTCAATTTTATGTCGTAGGAATCGTCCTTCTGATTCCGCGAATTATTCTTCGAATTTTCCCCTGAAAGTTTCAATTTTACATTTTTGGAGTTCTCGTTCTGCCTCCATGAATCATTCTCCAAATCTTCATCAGAAAGTTTCAATTTCACGCCGTAAGAATCGTCATTCTTGGTCTGTGAATCATTCTCCGAATCCTCGGTATTAAGTTTACATTTTCCTTTGGAACGCTTTTTCTTCCGCCTCTGCGAATCATTCTCCGCATCTTCACCAGAAACATTCAATATTACGTCGGGAGAATCATTCTCCAAATCTTCACAAGCGGAAACTTTTAATTTCACGCCGTAAGAATCGTCATTCTTGGTCCGTGAATCGTTCTCCGGATCTTCACCAGAAACATTTAATATTACGTCGGGAGAATCATTCTCCAAATCTTCACAAGCGGAAACTTTTAATTTCACGCCGTAAGAATCGTCATTCTTGGTCCGCGAATCGTTCTTCGGATCTTCGGTCTTACGTTTAGATTTTCCCTTGGAAAGCTTTTTCATCCGCCGCCTACACGAATCATTCTCAGAATCTAGGGAATCGTCCTTCTGTTTCCGCGAATTATTCTTCGAATCTTCCCCGGAAAGTTTCGATTTTACATCGTTGGAATTCTCGTTCTGCCTTCGAGAATCATCCTCGGTCTTACATTTCGAGTCGTCTGCGGACGGTTTTTTCTCCATCCTCCGAGAATCAGTCTCGGAATCAGCCACCGGCAGCGGATAGTCCGGAAGAGGCTGACCGATTAAATCCCAAAAAGCTTCGTCCGGATCTTCGCTCTCGCGTTTCGAACGGCTTTTTTTCCGCATCGGCGAATCGGAGATATCTCCCGAATCCTCGGAGGTACATGTATCTTCCTCCGAATCGTAAATCGTACATTTTGACCTTTTAGAGGAAGCAGAACGTTCGCCGCGCTCTCTGGCTCTTTTCTCACGCATCCGCTGAGCATTTTTCGCCCTCACTTCATTCCTCCGCTCTTCGGAAAGATTCATGCGTTGCTTCCTCATGCGCTCGTTGTGCCTTAGCCGCCTAACCTCCCGTTGCTCTTCGGTCTCCGTCGTCTTTAGATTCCTATAACTTTGCTTCCCTTTTTCATTCCTCAACCGCCTTTCCTCCTCGGTCTCCTTCTGCCTCCGATCCCTATCGTACTCTTTCTTTTTCCGCAGACGCTCTTCCCGCTGCTCCGCGGTCTCAGGGCTCACGGTTCGGTTTTTATCGCGCTTGCTTTTTCCGTTTTCGGGTTCAGTTTTATCCGCTCGGCTTAGCCTCTCACGCTTTTCCTCCTCGGTCTCCTTTCGCCTTCGAGCCCTATCGTACTCCCTCTGTCTGCGCAGACGCTCCTCCCGCTTTTCAGCGCTCTCGGGGCTCCAGGTTCGGTTTTTTTCGCTCCTGCTTTTTCTGTTTCCGGCTTCAGTTTTATCCGCTCGGCTTAGCCTCTCACGCTTCTCCTCCTCGGTCTCCTTTCGCCTTCGAGCCCTATCGTACTCCCGCTTTTTACGCCGGCGCTCCTCACGCTTCTCGGCGGTCTCGTTTTTGAGAAAACCAACTTTCCTGGATTCGTTTCCCCAGGTTCGGTCTTTTTCGTTCTTGTCGACTTCATTTTCGTCGTCTTGCTCGTGGTAATTCTTGCGGACGTACGCCGCCTTAAGACGTTGGCTTCTTCTGAGGTTGTGAATCTCTTCTAAAGGTTGTCCGCGATTCGTCTCGGAAACGTTCTCGGGATAGGCCATCGTGCCGGTTTCTGGTGAATTACAACATATTAACTCGGAACAGCTGATAACCTTGAAAAATAACAAAAAACGGGGGATTAATTGTGAGTTTGCGACAATTCGTGTTTTTTTTTTCCGCTCCTAGGTGGATTACGTGGCTTTTTGTGACACCTAGCCAGTTTTTAGCTCCTGAAATGCCATATAGATTTTTTTGCCCCTAACTGTAGGCTACTGCTGTCTTCTATCGAATACCGGAAATACAATTTATGTACAATTAATACAAAAGGGGCCATGCATAAATGATGTCACGCAAAAACAGAGCTTTTTAGATCCCCCCCCCTTCTCCCCATCCCCCCTGTCACGGACCGTCACAAT
>JAQGCC010002649.1:0-17659 GCA_034698905.1 Xestoiulus laeticollis | reverse complement strand
TTTGTATTATAACAAGTAGTTTTTTTAAAAGTATGTATCAAAATTTTCCTCATAGCAAAACATGCAGTTCAGAGTCAATTCAGTTCCCCCTTAAAGGAAACCTGCTCAAGCCCTCTAATAAGCGAAACAATATTGTAAATGTGTTAATTGACACCTCAAGATTTTGGTTATAATTAACTCGACAGAAAATTCATCTATTTATAAATTTCCATATACAACTAATGAAAATATTGCAGATCGAAATTATACCGGAAACATCTTTACTGAACAAATAATAGATTGACATCCGCATTAAAGAACCTGACTGAATTGATTAGCTTAATGCATCTCAAAATAGATGTTTCTATTATTTGCATCGACTTAATATTGCCATTAAAAATGAATTGTACAATGAGTGCTGCTCTTGGGTCTTCTATCATGTTCTAGGGGTTTATGAACGCTATGTAAGAGGGATCTTATTTTTCAAAGCCTGTTGTATTGTATTACATACAAGTAATGTCTGTCTAGCTTTTTTATTGGCGGCAGTTTGGGTCCATGATCATTTCTTTTACTGAACGTATGGGAACTCGTGTGTTGTATTTCAGTTCTCTTTATACCAGAACCGCATGCCTTTTATGTCGTATGACTGTAATATACCCTACTCCCTTAGGTAATCCTACGAAATGATCACGTCGAAATTATTTTTGTATCTTTAATGTCGTTAAGTACCTTCGTATATACTATTTTAACGAGGCTAATGCGCAGTAAATTGCTCAAACTCGAAACGCTATTGCACGCGCACCTCCCAAAACAATTGTTTTTTTCATGAGTTAGGACATTATTAGGTTTCCTAAGTACGGTGCATTCTCACACGTGAAGCTACACTCAGTGTGTCTCGTGCAATTATATATTCCATTAACTTTTTAACCCTGGCAACCAACGGTGTGCACTTAAAAATACAAACTCAGATGCCATTCATAGCCATCATATCTAATTTGATGTTGTCATAGTATGCCTCAGAAAACTAATTTAGCTTAAAGTATGAAATAATCATTCAACCTTCGTATTGAGTAACATCAACACCGAAACTATGGTAACCTGTAAAGAAACCAATATCTTATAAAAGGATATTTTATGAAAAAAATCGTACCAGTTTCTTGCTTCGTTGGCAAAGAAACAGGATTAACACTTAGTATTATTGGCAAAACGTTGTTTATTAAGGCAAGTTTTGTCTTAACAGAGTTTACAATTATCAAAATAGTCAATATAAGCGATGGCTTCTTGTAAATTTCTCAAGTATGAGAGCCATTTTCTTGAAAATCAACATTTGAAAGGCGATGGAAATTTCGTTATTCTATGATTCCTTAGTGGTTTACGAGAGAGGAACTTGTCTTATCAACAAAGAGAATGAAGATTGAATGGAGAAAGTCGCTTTATTCAAGCCTCGTAGAGAAAAGCTACTTATTAAATAAAAAAGATCTTAGTCAATTATTTAAACCAGGGCTGTAACGATCAAACGCAACGCATGTACTTTCGATTACTCGATTGAATAGCTTCCTCACAACGTGAATTTTAAACAAGGTCGTTGTAAACTCGAACCGAAGAAAGATGTTTAATGATTCGCATAATTTGGTAACGATTTTTTTTTTTCAACGGCCCTACTACATATTTCCTTTATTCATTTCGGAGAGGAACCTATGTGGGAAATCCTCATTAACTCCAACTGCTAACAATGCTCCACGTTAAAATCGATCAATTAACGAGGGAAAATGGTTACTTTATAGCCGCTTGCATTGATGTGCATCGTTATTCTAAGTAGAAAAAGACGAAATATATTCAAATTAGAACAGAAATCATAATATTGATTGCAATTAAGAAGACGTGGGTTTGGATTTAAAGGTTTTATGAAAACATCTTCAATGCAAGATTGCAGAGATGACATTTTTTTTGCATGGTGTATAATGACGTCTAAATCTTAAAAGAGCACTGCTTATTATTATATTTATTTTGCAACATTTCAATTAACCTAAAAAAAATCGATCGAATAGCAGTTGCGTGGAATGCATCATAGATGGCGGCAGAAATTTTATTTTGATAACCCAAACAAAAAATATATATCAGAATTCTGCAGGATTCACCCGGCTGATCGTCTACAGAATTATGGTGACTTTTTTGCCAAATCAATTGTTGCATTTCTGCAGAAACTAAAAGGCATTATATACAGTACATGTACACTGTATAGTGCATTATACAGTATAATGGTATTTATACAGCAGACACCTTCCATCATGTAAATTTTTGCATATTTATTTCTGCAAGAAATTCTACAGAATTATGGTGTAAAGTTGTAGCCCATGTTTTCTGTTTAATAGTTTCTGCAGAAAATACACTGTGATGTTTTTCTGGTCAATTTCTGTTCATTATTATTGTATAGGAATGCAGTATAAATGTACAGAATGATTAGTAAATGATGTTGTCACAATGTGTTAATGTATGTTCTGGATTGCAAAATCTGTTATTCTTCTGCAAAATCTGCTGTTCTGGTCACTAAGCACTGAAATATTGCATTTCTATATCTAATGTGTTAATGCAGGAGGACCTTGAAATGAGCAATAAGTCGTGCCAACCCTACTTCTGATCATTTCTGGTGTCTCACATGAGCATTGTCCTCCAAATATTGCTTCTAACCATTCTGATATTGAACAATTTCATCAGCTGTTGCAAGCAGCCAAAGCATGGTCAGTACTAACTGCAGGAAATCAATTATTCCCGTGATGCCATCCGATAATTTCCAGTGATCAAATATAATTCTTGCGCTACTGTTTTGCAACGAGCGTTACACGAGGCTAGATGAGGGCAATAATTGCTCCTGTCCATGCATTACAACTGCCAGTCCACTTTTATACGGATGGAAAGAAATTATATAGGGGGATTTTCCTGTCAATAACTTTCTAGACAACACCCCATGTTAAGGTCACACTGCCATCGAAAGAGGGGAGATTGCATCAGTGATCGATACTCGGAAGAACGGAAGTAGTCAGTCGTAGGCAACGTTCTTTTCTAGATGCCTGCATGCATGCTTGCTTTTTGGTAGTTGCTGCATATATTGTGTATGCATTTATCAGGAGTTTTTTTTTTTCCATTCGCGTGTGCTGTCATTGTGAATAATGCAGCTTTAAGTGCATTACATGCGAAGAGTTTCGTACGTTTTATGCTGACTTTCTGGGTGAGAATCATGGTCCTTTGAACAGCGTCAAAAATGGCTGTTGCAAGAATCGTCCATTGTAGCCCTTGAACATCACATTTTGAACGCCATCATTTTATGTATAACCTTCGCTGCATAGTCCATTTTATGTCAGAAATTAAAGTTTAGGACCTGTACTGAAAAAAAAATGTCTTTGGCGGAGAAGCAACTTGTTACCAACGAGATTTAAAATTATTTTAACTATAAATTTCATCTTAATGTGTCGTAAACGATCGCAGCATGCCATGTTTACTACCACATTTTAGTATCCTAAAGTTATGGTTATGGGAAGATATAAGCATTTGTTTATTTTCAACATAACATTATTTCATCTTTTCCTGCAGATATTTTCTCTATGAAATATGTCTTAAATCCCAGCAGCTCGAATATCATCCTATTAGTAAATTAGTTTAAAATAACAAGGAGGACCCCAATGACCTCAATTTGCATTCTGTAAATTAAGCAACAGAAACACACTAGAATCTTAAAATGTATATGACTCAGCTGTCAGTTTTTCATAGTGATGGGGTTTTCTCATCATGAAACTGGATTGGGTTTCCACTGTATCTTTTTATGTGATTTGGTAGGAGACCAAAACAGGCACGATAAGACATCTCAAGATGAAATGACTGCCGATAGACACCCTAATGAATGTGTAGAGGGAGGAGGAGACACGACTATTTTTTTGTCCATGGTGGCCATTTTCGTAATGACTTTCTTTCCATCAAATTGGGGGACATTTTTTTTTCTTCATAGAGATGATATCATCCTTCTTTATTTCTTCCCATCTGAAAGCAGTGCCATTCTTAATAATGGGGGATTTGGAAATAATGCATTTGTCCAGTGAAGGAAATGTAACATCTTTACCATTATAAATACGTCTGCGTGCAATTCGTAGTTTTGACAATTGCACGCTTTTTTTGTAATTTCATACGTTCCACCATTTCCCACATAAAAACTAAATATTGCTTCATATATCCACTTATATGTAGCTGAAATAGACCTAGTCGGTAATGAAATAACGATGCTCGTATCACGATGCACATTAGATTATAATAGCATCATCACCCAAATTCATTTTTTTTAGGTATAGCATTACAATATGGTTTATTAGATTTATTCCAGCTTAGGAATCCAATTTTGTACCCATTTGTATATGCTAACATTCTTAGAGGCCTCGAAACAACATTCCTGCGTTTGCCTTTCAGATTTTCATTTATAATATATGTTTTGCGAAAACGGCATGGAATTTTTCTGTTGGGAAGCATTTCTTGCTCCATAACCTTTGGTTACTCCTTCGAGAATCTGGATGATCTTGTTTGGATGATCCTTTCGCAATCTTGTTGGATCCCCGGCGAGTATTCGTGAATCATAACTGGATTTTCAATCAGTTTTTGCAGAGCTCCAAGTCACTTGCCAATTTTGTGAAAAATGTTGCATCTTAATCGAAAAACGCAAAGTACCATTTTTTTTGTTGTCAATGTGAAATGGGGGATTTTATTGAATGGGATTTTAAGGTGGGAACGTAGGATGTATTCTTGGAAAATGCATTCTAGATTTTATTCCAAGAAGGTGTAATCATTATGAAAATCGTAGAAAATGCATCGTGTACGTTTTACACATCTGCAAGGTTTAGTGCTTATGCTCAAATAGATTAACTTTAATTATATGACACGATTCTTGGAATGCTAATGCAAATATTAGAAGAAGAAAAAGGTCTAATTGCTCCAAGACGTTAAGCTTTTAATGCGTAAGTTGCTTCTAGTTCAAGTGAACTAATCTGAAAACGTATTTTGAATAATTTTCCAACAGAATCCCTATCCCCAATTAGTGGCAATTATCAGGAATATGCTCTCAATGCAGATTTCTGCATCACTATCCTAAATCCCTTACAAATAACCTTATAGAGTAACGCAGTCGTCCAGGAAATCCGATGAAATTCCTTGCCGAATTAACCCACAAAAATCAGTCGATTTTAACGAACAAATTGAGTTGGGGATTCAGTCAGTAGGGCTGGTGTCACAACAAGCTTCAGCACATTTTCAATTAATTTCCAAGGTGATAGCAGCACACACATGGCCAGTAATTGCCATTGCACGAACAGATACACACGCCATGCACGCACACTGTTTCGTGCTCGGCATTTATTTACCATACAGATTTTAACACGGAACATATTTTTAATCTGTGATGTCCAATATGAATGTCTTGGTAAAATCAATGAAATGGCAAAGTCGAGAAACGGTGTTTTTGCGTTTTAAATAACAATGTTGCTATGACAATTTTCTTAATATAGGCGTTCTTATACCTAATCTTATAAATAACTCCAGCATTAATTTAATAGAAACATCAAGGCAGTCTTTAAGAATTTTCACTTTGGGGCCTATTATTTTTCTTCATGATTCAAAACAGCAGTGTTTGTTTGGGCTTGAATTGTCTTTAGCCAATGGCAATGTTGTGTTTACGTTTAGTGACAAAACACAACAATATTGACTCTGTGTATTTATATGGCTCCAAATTAAGTGAAAAACCAGAGACATTCTATGAGACACCCAATGGGGCCTATAATGAGACTCCATAATCAAAAGAGTTTTATTCTATGAAACTCTGGCAAGAGTCCCTTAATAATACCATTTTATTAGACTATTATGAGACCACTATCTAGTAAAAATTTATTCAACAAGATTTATAACTTTCAATTGGTAAGAATCCCATAAGCAATGGGTGTCTCGTACAATGAGATTTTTCAGTAGGGGAAGTCAATACTGGCATTACCAAAATATGTTGGAATATATTTTTACTATGAAATGTATATGTTATTGAACCATTCTTCAGAGAATTGCTAATTGTTTAAGACATGTGGACTTATCAGCACAATTACAGGCTAAGGAACCTCAAATATCTCACGTTGTTATGGACAATCCTTTTTCAATGTTTACTCAAATTCACTCAACAAGATTTCACTCAACAAATTCACTCAACAAGACCACTATCTATAATAAAAAATTTACTCAACAAGATTTATAACTTTCAATTGGTATAAAAATTGATATGTTCCAGAATCCCATATGCAATGGGGGTCTCGTACAATGAGATTTTTCACTAGGGGAAATCAATACTGGCAATACCAAAATATGCTGGAATATATTTTTACTATAAAATGTATTTTATTGAACCATTCTTCAGAGAATTGTCAAATTTATTAGACATGTGGACTTATCACCACAATGGCAGGCTAAAGAACCACAAATATCTCACGATGTTATATGGACAACCCCTTTTCTTAATGTTATTTTCTTCCAGTATCTAATCAGTTAAGAGTGCCCTGTGTAATAGCAGTACCATTTTATGAAGTGCTATCCATGCCAAAAGACCAAAAGCTTAAATCCCATCCACTATCTCCAGCTTTTCGAAGCTTTCAGCAATAGTGAGAGCCTCTACTAATGTGAGTGGGATGAATCACTATTTGCGAGCCTCATTTGCACATCTGCTTCATTTTCATGAAATCCACACCCATTAAGTCAACCGTTGACCCTTAAATAACGGGAGCCCTTTAATGACACTCGCATTAAATGCTAGAGAGACTTATTTACCGAAAAGTGTTGTCTCCATGCAGGGCAGATATTGGAGGAGGATGTGAATTAACCCATGTCATTGCAATTAAAGGCGAGTCTGACTATGCGGAATTGTAAAATTGGTCAGATACGCTGGGAATTAAGGTAATGATACCGTCACACCCTGACATACGCTCATCAGAGGCCTTCCTTAAGCAACCGGAAGTACGCTTTCATTCGTGCACTGGGGCTATACTCGTGTTATTTCGTAATATGTTAACGGCATGACGAGTACATATATTTAAGTACACGATTAAAGATAAGCCAATATATATGACGTCAACAGGGTACAAATACAAATCTTGACCCATGTTGACCTACAATGTTAGCACTCAAGTTTTTTTATTAATTCGCCCACATCACTTTTTTTTTTTAAATGTCAACCAAGTGCTTTAACAAATCATCGGGTACTACAATATTTGATTCTTTCATCAAATTCTATTTCTGGATTCAATGAGTTATCTATACAGCATCCATTCTTATCCAAGGTCGACATTTGTCTTAGCATTTTCTTGACGTTAAATAAGGCCTACAAAACGGGTAAATGATGTTAATCGTAATTTTATTGATAATTTTGGTGCAATTAAGCGACTTACCCGATGTAAACGCTCCCAACAGCAGAAATGTGGTCAAAACCTCCCATGACACACCAGAAGAATGTAATCGCACCATGGTTCTCTTGTGAAAAATAAAAAAAATTGAATTTCGGCTCGAATATCCTGTATATGGGAATGTCAAAAAAATGGGTTGATAAACGCCTCGAAACGGGCAACAGTGGAGAAAAAACAATTGATTATGTCGTATAATTGCACATGAAAATTTCACACGTATAAAAATTGCGTGCTTCGGCAAAATATGCTAAGTGATCCTTAATCCATCGAGGATCAGCATTCATAGTCGTCAGTCGTGTTTTAATTCGAGATCTTTAAGATGTTTGGGTCTCAACCCCCTCAATCTTGGTATTCGTTGGCGATGATTCATGGAAAAAATACTGCTGCAATGTCTAGGGACACGCATCACCTAGCGTGGAGTTGTCTTTTTAAAACAAGCCACTTGAGGAATACGATGGGGCATATTGCGTGCTGAAGACATTGTCGAGGTGGCTTTAGCACTGGCATGCAACGTTCAATCCAACGGAAAAAATGGACATGAAGGGGAGAATCAGCAAAAGACGCTCGGTGCTATCCAATCGCGTCGCTATCACTGCACAATTTTTGATTGCTGCCAGAAACGGGTGATGATCATTTGGGGAGGAAACACACTGGGCTTAGGAGGTCCTACTTGGAAAGCCGACCTTCAAATCCGTTCCCCGACGAGCAGTGCCTCTCCCTCTAGCTCTTGCAGAGTGGAAATGGCTGTGCTCAAGTAGATCTGGTAATAACAGAGAGCTTGCGCGGCCCAATAATCGATCGTTTTCTGTTTGTTAAGCCCAGCAACCATTGCCAACATCCTTTGCAACAGAGGATGCTATTGCAGCGCCGCTGCGGACACATTTACAGTGTGCATGCATGGGCTGGAGAGAGGAAGAAGGTGAGGCTTTCACCTCACTACTGGATCCGTATAATCCCTTCAAATATATGCTACAAAAGCTAGATCTGAATGTACATGGTTACTGGATTTCAAATGTGGAGGGTCCAACTGTAGAGACTCAATTAATGGTGCACGTGATTGTAATGCTGTTTAAAGACGTCCATATATGCAGGCATAAAATGACAGGGATTTCTCCATTTATGATGTTTACAATGACAAGTAAAGGAATGTGAAGGATAATTATTAGAAAAACACCAAATTTGCAATTTAAGATGTTTGAAAGATGCATCTTAATTTGTTTTAATTTTCTGTGATTTTTCGACCTCTGATGCATTTAATAACAAACTTTATAAAGCCTACTACCAAGACTAATGTCGCGGCTATCACGATACAGATAGTTAAGATGACATCCAATAGCAAACATTGAAAGTGTTTAGGTTTTCAGCACCACTGTTCTTCAGGTGTTTTGCACCTTTATGTCGGATCACGTATTCCGCCCAATAAGCAAGCAGTTGTTTCAACAGGGTGAAAGGTAGATCCTTCATCAGAGTTGAAATGTGTTCTGCTTTTTCCTTGTACCTGGACAAAATCAAACAGTTTAGACATGAAATATGCTGTGTTCAAGAGCTAAAAATCACATACATTCCAACAGTCCAGGCTCATGGCATAATGTAAAGCAGGATTTGCGACAGGAGATTTTTAGAAGATTTAACATTCTTGGACAAGGTCTTGGAACCTATTCCAAGTAATGTTAGCAAATATGTTACCTAGTTGTGTTTTTATAAATTTTAACATTGCTTTTTTGGCCATAGATAGCGATGCATCCATTGGCGTTCAGTACTGTCCATGATCTGACATGTGCATTTAGAAATACCTTCAGAGGATTTTGAAGTTGTTGCATATTGTAATTTTGAGCATGAATGCAGGTTTCCAATGCCGGATACATTACCATGATGTAATAATGCTCGTCATGATACAGTCATTGTCAACATGTAGAATAATGCCCAGATAACAAAAAGTTGCATTAGGCGAAATTTGTCTTTCATTAGTAATTTATTTTAATTAAATAAACCCTTTGTATAAATGCTTTCATTTTTTTGTTGGGATGGAACAGAATATTTTTTGTTCCTTATCTGTAATTAAATAAAGCCTTGTCAAACGAGCGAATCTCTACATCGTTAGGATTAAACATATAAATTAAATTACGTTGACACAATGCTTGGCAAGTTTATTAACCTGGCGAACACTGTTTTTACACGAAAAACTGTTGATTTTTCCACGTTTGCGCAAAGGGAGCTCCTTGGTAACGGATCGTTATATTGATAAAGGATCAAACTGGAGCGTGCATAATGCACGTCGTGGACAGGTGAAGGTTGTTCTGGCAGGTGTTACATACATGGACAGCGTATGATATTTTCAGCACCTTGGACATTTTTTGTGTGGCAATGATGTAAGGAAAGATGTAAAAGAGCAATAATCGTTACTTTTGACACAGCTTTTATATGGGCATAAAAACCACACATGACTCTGGTTTTCGGTCGATGAACAAATTGATTTTTTGAACGTTTCAAATTGTGCCTTGGCTGTGTAATTCCTTACATGAAGCGCCTCTGCACTAAATTGAAATTGGGAAATTTAAAATAGTTTGAAATATTTCTACTTTATGATTACCAGCCATATGAAATGAGTCGCTTTTGTCATATTTACATTAGCTCTATTTATGATGTTTACGATGATAAATAAAGGAATGTGAAGGATAATTATGAGAAAAACACCAAATGTTTGAAAGATGCATCTCAATTTCTTTTAATTTTCTGTGATTTTCGACCTCTGATGAATTTAATAACAAACTTTATAAAACCTACTACCAAGGCTAATGTCACGGCTATCACGATACAGAAAGTTAAGATGACATCCAATAGCAAATATTGAAAAGTGCTTAGGTTTTCAACACCCTTGTTCTTCAGGTGTTTTGCACCTTTATGTCGGATGACGTATTCCACCCAATAAGCAGCAGTTTGAACAGGGTGAAAAGGTCGATCCTTCATCAGAGTTGAAATGCGTTCTACTTTTTCCTTGTACCTGGATAAAATCAGGAATTGCCATATTTTACTTCAAAACAAGTTGGAGATCAGAATATCATGTTTTGCTAGTTTTATCCATTCTTCACGTACGTTTTGTTGGCTGTCATCTCTGTGATTTTTTCTACCAATTCATCGACGGTTAAAGTTTCCCAATCCACCACTTTTGCAAATCCATTGTTGACTGCTTTCTTTATATTGCTGTTTCGATCTGCACCGAGAGGTATACCCAACAGGGGAACTCCGTGATACATGCTTTCTTGAAGGCTGATTAGTCCACCGTGGGTGATGGCCAATTTGCATTTGGGATGACCTAAACATACGAGGTGTTATTTTCGATAAAGACAGGTCAAATTTTAAGAAATTTACAAGTGCTCTCACCCATCAGGTCTTGTTGAGGAATCCAATTAGAAATCATTACATTGGACGAAACATTGGAGATTTGTTTCCCAAATTTCCAAACAACTCGCTGCTTAATTTGGGAAAAAGCTTCAATAAACGAATTAACAAACTCTTTAGGCAAATTACCAGGATCAACGACTGAACCCATGGAAAACACAATAAATCCGTCTTCTCCTGAACCTTGCACAAAATTTTCAAACTCCTGCAATGTTCAAATAAATTAGTAATTCTAACTTACACCTGCCTTAATTTCACATGAGATCATTACCTCTGGTAGCTTATCTGCTGGTCGACAATGCATCGCCCCAACATCTATCACATAGGGCATGTAGGGTCTCGGACAGTCGTAAGAAAAGTGGGTGTTGAGGAGAATCAAAGAGGCATTTTTTACGACATCTCTACTTGTAGCGGCATTTGGCACGTGTTTTCTGACTTCACTATCGGACCAGTAAACCATGCAGTATTTCAGAACCTTCCATAATATGTCGTACATAATGTTCTTCACACGTTCAGAAAACGACATGCAGCAGGGTAAATCAGTTAGATAGGAGGGTACAATTGCTGGAGAGTTGGGCACATTCAAATCCCACGCATCGTTTAGGTCCAAGGAATTTACACACAGGATAACCACTGGTGCGTTCAGTTCACTGCTAATTCCTAGGTAGCCCTCGTTTAGAAAAGCATTTGCAATGATAAGGTCGTAACGTCCAGGATTTTTCCAGAATTCTTGGAATGTCTTATCGGTTAAAATTGACCTGCTGATGTTTGTGTAGATTTCTGGAAGTTTGCGCATGGTGCTCAATGAAAATGAGGTGCAGGCGAACATTGTTGGAGAAAGGGTGTTGAAATTCTCTTCGGTTTGTCTTAAATGTATTGTCCTTAATCCAGGAATTTCTTTGGATGGCTTGTACATGCTGAGATAGGTGATTTCATGGTTTCGATTTAAGAGTTCATAAATCAGAGGATTGAAGACGTTTCCATGGCTTTTGGGAGTAAAGAGGTTCATCACTAAAATTCTGCTTCCGGTGCAGAATCCCATCATGCATACTAATGTCAAGAAGAGGCATGTATCCATTTTGGATCTGAAATTAAATTATTTGCATTGGTTGTGGTGGGAAATTACTTTGTAATGCAAGAGCATGATGGAACGATAAATATTAATTTTGAACTATGCAAGCATCACCAAGACTGTTATTTGGTAATCTATAATACTTACCTTTGTTGTGGTATCTTTGTAGATTATTTCAAACTTGTAGTATTCAAGAATTGACGTGCATGGCCATGATTTTTATATGCACATTTTTGTCCAAGACAAGAACTCACTGCCATAAAAACGACCAGTTTAAATTCAACTGTTAGTTATTTATTTAATACAAAAATTCTTTGTTAAAATAGTACGCAATCATCATGATAAGCATATCTGTTTACAGAATATCTCCTGTACTCTCAAATAGCTTTATAATTCGACAATTGCAAATGACACTTGACATAGTTTAAATTTAATCGTAGTGTATAATGCGAGATAAGGTGGACTTATTTTTTATCAAATTATCTTGTTTGAAATCTATGTCATACAGGTGAATGCGGTTAGCTTTCAACAATAAGTTGATGAAATGAACTGCCTTAAATAGATGATAGGATGACAGTGTCACGGTTTTATCATTTCTAATTTGTCTTTTTCTTTTTAGATTTTCCTTTCTTAGGCTTTGGCGTCGTTTCAAAGAATCTCTCACGGATAGTTTTACAGAGTTTCACAAACTCTACCAACATCCAGAACACCAGAGACAAGAAACCAAAAACGGAGATGAGAATAAAGGCGATGACATCTAATAAAAAATACTGGAAAAAGTTCAACTGGTCAGCTCCACTCCTAAGATGACGTGCACCTTTGTGACGAATGATGTATTCCACCCAGTAAGCAGCAGTTTCTACAGGGGGTTCTGGACGGTCCTTCATCAGTGCAGAAACCTCTTTCACCTTTTCCTTGTACCTATATTAACAGATTATGGTTAGTTCACAGTTTAAGACTCGTTTGATTTAACGTGCACTCAACTTTACTTTGCATCTGTCAACAACGTGTTGATTTTTTCCAGAATGATGCCAGAATTCAATGTATCGAAATCAAGGAGTTCTGCAAATCCCTTGTTAACAGCCTGGTTGATGTTGCTGTCTCTGTCAGCCCCCATGGGCACACCTAGCAATGGGACCCCGTGGTACAGCACTTCCTGCAAGCTCAGCAGCCCACCGTGTGTAATGGCCAAGCGACATTTTGGATGCCCTATAAAGTGTTATTTTAAGACAGGCAATGAGGATGATGGTGCTGCAAGCCGACCTCAATGGACACATGTGCTCACCGATCAAATCCTGCTGCGGTATCCATTTTGATATCATGACGTTGGAGGGAAGGTCATCCAATGGCTTCTCGAATTTCCAGATGACCTTTTGCTTCAGCTGGGCGAAGGCGGTCTTGAAGGAGTCCGCAAAGTATTCTGGTAAATACTGACCTTCAAGCACGGAGCCCATTGAAAACACGATGAAACCATCGTCTCCAGAGCTGCTTACAAATTTTTCGAATTCCTAAGTGTGAAATAACGATTTGTCATGTAATGTGATGTGATTGCTAAGGGCCGGTTGCACCAACTGAGGTAAAAATCTAAGGTTTACTGACCTCATGTTAAATATAACTCCTGGTTAACCTCCTGGGTTGCACCAATTAACTTTTGATAAAATAACCCAGGGTTATGGAACTAATGATTAGCCATGCAGAAAAAAAATAACCTCCATCTAATTCTAGAATATTAACCTGAGGTTAACCCTGCCTACTGGCTAGGTTAACCTTTCTCTTCATTTTTTCACTAACCCATGCTTGTGCAATGCAAAGGTGGGTTAACCCAGTGTTACCCAGTTAACCTCTATTGGTGCAAACGGCCCTAAATTACATTGTAGTTAGATAGACCTTATTATAGACAGTACCAGCATCTTTTACATTGATGGGCATGGGTCCTTGACCCTAATGTCTTACCTCTGGAAGCTTCTGCGCTTCACGGCAATGCATTCCTCCCACTTCCACCACGTAGGGCATCGATGGTCTGGGATCGTTTATCGAAAAATGAGAGTTGACCAGAACTAGGGAAATGTTGCTACTGTCTATACCGGAAACGGCATTCTCGATGTACCTTGAAGACACTTCGTCCACTGGCGGACCAAAGACATACTTCTGGGTGGCAAACCAAGCCAGGTTGGCAAAGACATTTACGGCCCTCTCATAGAAGCTCATGACCGAGGTATACGGTGTGATGATGAAGGGCACGTAGGACCATGGGGAGGGGACGTTCAGGTCCCAGGCCACGTTGCTGAATAACACCGCAGGCGACACCATGACGATGGGGGCGCCAAGATCGTGGGCCAAGGGCATGTAACACTCGTTCATGATGGAACTGACCAAGATGGCATCGAATTGGCCAGGATTAGCACGAAAATTGACAATGAGGGGATCGCTGTAAATGGTCTCGCAACCATCCCGGAATAACTCTTTCATCTTGCCTATCATTTCGAATGTGAACTTTGTCATGTTCGCTGCCATTGGGGCCATCTCCAAATACTTCTGGTTAGCCCGCTCCAGGTAGATGGTGGTCATGCCTTTTATATTTTCTGCTGACTTAAACAGCGTTATTTGGGTCAACTCATGGTTTCTCTTGGACAGCTCCTCCATCAGTGGGATGAAGACGTTTTTGTGGCTCTTTGAACCCATGGGCAGCAATGCCAGGATCTTGGCACCGGAAGCGAGTGTCATGACATGGCACAGCGTCACCAGAATGCTCAGGTGGTATGGTTTCATGGCTGGAATTTTAAGATGTCTCTAAGCTTATGACCGGAAATACACTGAGCTTAATCTAAATTCAAGTAATTTTATATTATTTCATTGATATGGAACAGTGTCTTTAAATAACTATAGTGCAAGTGTTCACGAATGGCATGTACACTAAAGCAAGTCAACAAAAGCCTCACCTGTTGTCTGCAGAAGGAAATGGTGAATGAGCTATATCACCACTTTTCTGTAATGCTGCTGATGACATCGACAGAAACATCAGGCAGCAAGTCCAAAGTTTATCAATGATAAAGTCTGCTATAAAGTGGCGTTTTCGAGATTACAGCCGCATTGTTAAGATAGCATCCCCAAGTCCACATGACGAAACAAAAGTGATGAAGGTTTTCAAGCACTTGTCAATTGTAACCTTGAAGGTGGCCTCCAAGGAGATTGACCCGCCAGTTTTAACCATTTATGTAGGGATAACCTACCTGGATGACTTAATGAAGGGAAATATTGACATCATGTTTGTAGTTTCAAGGTTAGGTGGATTGAATGAAAGGGAAGGCGTTTGAGAATTTGTCACATTTGTTGAATAACAATTTGTACTGCAATAATATAATTTTTTTTGGCATGTTTGTAACTATTGAAAAACGTACGCTATATGAAAAATTTTTTATACAGTTTATATAGTACATGTACACAATATGGCTTATATTTGATCTTTATGATTTCACAAGGATGTGTCAATTATTTTCTACTAAACTACGCGCATTTTACAAGAAATATTGAAGCAAATATTTAAATATAATGTTTTACTTACAGGTAAGAAAGATTACCGATCATTTACTCAGTTTTGCACCGCTAATTTTAAGATATGCTTTTATGGGGGGGTGTCAATTTTACGCGTGTTTATTGCTTTAAATATCATGTTTCTGTATTGGTCAAAGTAGGACTGGAAAAATACAGAAATGCCTGCAATTTGCAGCCTATATTGTAATACAATGTACAATGTATGTGGCATTTATACAATTCCTAAAATTGTACTAGCTTAATCACCTCAACATGTAATTGTGCATGCGTATTTTATGATTCTTAAATTTAATAAACACAATGAGCTGTAGTAAAACGTTTCATTTTATATTTCAAGCCGCGAATAGAAATAACATTATAATGAAAATAATCAAATTATTACAAGAAATATACATGCAAGTTCAACAGAAATGCGATTATTTGTGGGCATAATCTGAAAAACAGATAAAAACAGCGGTATTTTTTTAGAAAAATAGAGCAATAGTCTACAGAGGAAGTTGTTTTTAATAAGTATTTAGTAATCAGACAAATATACGAGTGCTAAAAACGAAAAGCATCGAGAATTAAGCAACAAATTCATACTGCGGAGATAAAGTGCATATCGACGTCATTGGAACTGGTGGCACCATCTAGTGAGGAAAAAGTATGATTAAATTTTGCATTAAATGATACTTTAATTGCTTTATAACTTTAGAAATAATGCGTTTATAGCCACATTTTTTAGCTTTTTCTGATCGTGAGGATGTCGTCTTTCATAATTAACAAGAAAAAAACCAGAATTTTAAACATTGGTGCACTTCCAAAATCGAAATCTATGAAAATAAATGTTGCTCTTTTATTGAAAATTCTGAATGTAGACACTGTCCTGAGTATTTAATAGTAAAAAACTCTGGAATCGAGCGATAAATAACAGAGATATAGCAGTTTTTAGCTAAATTTGACGTGTGGCGCCCTCTGGTAGATATGCCTCTGGAGATATGACAATATATAAAATATGCAATATTTCCGTTATTTGTATCTCGATTCTCTTGAAATTTTTTTGTAGTACGCAGAATAATGTCTAACTTCTTTCTGTGTAGTAAAAATTTATAGAGGCTAAAAAGCTCGATTTTTATTTAATTTTCGATAAATAAAAAATCGAGTTTTTAACTTTTTAAAATTTTTACTTCACAAATATTAAAGTCGACATTATTCTGAGTAATAAAAAAAATTTCAAGAGAATCGAGATACAAATAACAGAGATATATCAATTTTTAACTTTATTACCTAAAGTGCCAGGGGTGTTGAGAAAAGCAATTAAAAAGCACAAAAATCGCTGTATCACCGGTATTTATGGTCCGATTTTTATAAAATTTGTTATGGTGTATTCAGAATAATGTCTTATTTCTTATTACGCAGTTCAAATTTATAAAAGTTAAAAAGGTGGATTTTTATTTAATTTTCGATAAATAAAAAATCGAGTTTTTAAATTTTTAAAACTTTTACTTAACAATATTAAAGTGCACACTATTCTGAGCATTACAAGAAAATTTAATGAAAATCGAGCAGGAAATAACGGAGATATTGCGTTTTTTGTTTAATTAATTCCTCTTATCGGCACTGGTGGCGCCACCGAGCAATACAATTTAACGTTATTGATTGGGTGGCGCGATTATGGAAATACCTACAATGTACATTGAAAAACGTACATGTAATTGAAAATGCATGTTATTATAACATGAAGGAATATTCCAGGAAGAAAATGATCCCAAATAAGATTGCATTTTTTGGTCATTTATGGAAAAATTGCCATTAAATTTTTTTTTAATGTCGTAATGTATATTTAACTCATTTGAAAATGTTTATTAAAAAAGTGGTCTAAAAACGACGAAATTAATTGATCGCTTTTGGTCATTTTCTGGCAAAGAAATGACATTCAACAATTGTTTTAAAACAACGCAATTTTTTTTCCCTTTATCGGAGCAAAACATGACCAATAAATAAGAAACTATAGATAAATGTACGTCATTTGAATGATTAAATTATTGGTCTGAATACCTGTAATGTTGCACATTCTGAAACTAAACATTATTCTAAGTATTTAACCGAAAAAACTACAAAGATCTAGCAACAAATAATGGAGATATAGCCCATTTTAGCAGCAAATAACACCTGACAGACATTATGGATTTTCCCCATAAATTCTTCA
>JAQGCC010002648.1:0-17660 GCA_034698905.1 Xestoiulus laeticollis | reverse complement strand
ATTCTTGGTGTTTGATTGGATTTTTTCAATTTTTGAATATGTTAGTGGATTATTTTCCTCTGAATTTTGATGAAAACACTTCTTTTAACCTAATATGTAGAGCCTGATGAAGAACCAATGGGTTCTAAACGTTGCTATTAAAAATGAACTTGACTGTACTGGATTATGATGTACCTTACTTATACATATGCAAAAGCTTGCAAAAGCCCAGCGCCATCTATGGTATATTCTGGAAACAAGATGGCAGTTTTCCTATTACGGAACAGTGATAAATTGAGACTTTAGTGCCACGATGTGTTTCGATGGTTACTTACCTCGAACATTTCGTCCAGAAATTGAAAGTAGAAATAGTTTGATTTTGGAGGCAAAGCTTTTGTCTCTGTTCTAGGGCCCTTTTGCCAGCGAAAATTGGCTTTTCACAGAAACGCAATAAAAGGCACCTTCTGCGACCATAAAATAACAAGCGTCAGGTTTGTTTATGCTTATGGTTGGGTACTGTGATAAATAAAAGGGCTGGCTTATGGATTAGATTCGCGCCGTTCTACACGCTAGGGCTTAATTCATCCATAAATGAACGATTTTCCATAAGTCGTGATTCATTAAGGTCTTTATCTGCCCTCTTAATTCCAGATTTTTCCAGCGTTGCGCCCCCTACTTTCGGCGCCATTTTGTCCATTTGCTAATGTTATGGCCCTTTCCGATTCAACGCCGAAATTGCCGACATATTTAAAAGAGATTGTTGCCATAGTAATGCGAGGGTCAGATGCATTCAATAGGTTTTATTGACCCCTTCTTCAATCCGTCGTTTGATGATCCGTGCAATCATAACTTTCACTTTGTATTCTCGTCCCACTCACTTGGATCCTAGATGGTGTAAAAATTTTTCAACAAAACTGCATTGTAGTGGTGCCCTTTTATGTAGGGCTGTGGTTAATTGGAAACATCCTACATGACCCGGTGGTGCTGCCCTCTCGTGTTTGCTCACAAGTCATGGATTCCCACGAAACCTGGAATTAAACAGCTGGGAAAGTGGTTTATTTAGTAAAAGTCAGGAAAATTCAACACGAATATTACATTTGTTATCACATGACCAGTTATTAATTGCTGTGTACCACAGAAGTTACATTAAATGGTGATACTCCCAGTCAGAATCTTAGTCATGTGGCTGTTTTTCACACGGTTTTTAAACACACAAAAATGTGTTCACTCGAGCAACTATTCAATGGCACTGTTATTCGCTAACCTCCTAATTAATTGTGAGGTTTAGTTCAGATATGACTAGGGAAAAAACTGTTTGATAATAACTGCAGAATATTGTAACTGGATCGAGATCTAGAACAGCTTCTTTTAGCAACAAGACAAGAAGTTGTTAGATGTGTTGTCATATTTTTTTATTATTTGGTCGGAGATGGTCAGGATAAATTGTTATAAGAAGTTTCATGTACTGGGAAATTGAAAATTCAATTTCTTTGGGAATATCTTTCAATCAGTACTTTAGATCGTGATTGTTACTATAGGTTATTGATGATGCTACTACCCAGAACCAATCATTAAAATGTATCAAATCCCAAAAATACCGTATATGAGTGTTATATAGAAAAATCGTGTACAACTGATTCACTATATACGAAAATCCAATCGCGGCTTAAACTCAATTTTCTTCTCCATTTAACTACAAATTGAATGGAAACTTTATCCCCGGATTGCTTTAAATTACTGCGGCCTGACGTCACCATAGCAACTTAATGTGATCATAACGGTATTCTCAATCACCAGAAATTCACCTCCACCTACTGGTTTATTTTTAAATTTAATCAAGCGAAATTTGGTTTACATGTAACATAACTGACGAGCGCCCCCTGTGTGGCCAATTTGGGCGAGAAATGGTGCTAATAGTTAGTACTTTTGGGTAGTTTTTTACAGTTTTTTTGGTTCTCTATATATCAATGTTTTAGAAAGAAATTAGCAATATCACGATTGACATTCCAAGAATGAATAGTCAGCAGTTGCCCATAGATGGCGCTGTTGTTAAAAAATCTACCCTCGTTCCTATATGCGAAGTCTTTTATACATGTACTGGTGACTACTATTATATACGATAATGAAAATATTGATTTAATGATAGTGTTGTGCTGTTATATAACGGTATCCTTGTTGATGTTGTTATTCACCACTGCCATTGATTTTTCTTTGAATTGAACTGATTCCATCTTATCCCTTTTCTTCGTCAATATTTGAATTTATAGCCTAGCAAATATTAAGGTTGGATCAGACGTGTTTAAAGGCTTTAAAAATATTGACATGCATGATAAGAAATGCTAACACTAAATATCAATAAACGCAGCTTCCCATGCATGAATTTCCGCACGATTTTCAATTGCATGTTTCCATGCAACACATGTAAATGACAAATGGTTATATAATGGTTTTTATGAAAGGCTCGTTCATATATTACATCGGAGCAGGATTACCACAGACCTGGAAAACCTGGAATTGTCAGGGAAATTGGATAGACCTGGAGTGGGAAGTGAAAAGTGATTTGTTTTGTAGAGGGAAAGGATATTCTATGTATAGAGGCCTGCATTGGAGGCTAGAAAATAGCAGTAGCCGGCTAAAGTAAACTTCTACCAAATTTTGAGATATACTGAATCTTGTGCCATGCAGCGTATGCGGTACACATTTTGCAAAGTCTAAGCCGATTTCTTTGTTCATATACTTACTCACCGATGAAATTTTTATGCAATTTGGCTTCTTGAAATATTAACAATATTATTTTCGGTTTATACGTTAAGGATTTATAAGATTCCGAATTGTGTTCGCGATTTTTGTGAAAACCTTTCCGGTGACCTTACAGGCGATGGCGGCACTAGAAATTGATCTTTTTATGAAAAAAAAAGGCACACGGTAAACGCGGTGTTGCCAAATAAATCGATTTGGTTGTTTGCTTTTTATTTGCTATTTTAGCCCTGACATGAAGATCTATGCCGAAGATAGGTAGGCTAGACTCTTCGTTGTTTTTTTTATGTCTATACCAAAGGAAGAAATACTGTTGTCTCTAGCACGCCTTGTGGTCCTTAAAGATTATTTCCTCTTTAAATTTGTTTTCTTAGTTTTCTTAGACTCGCTTTATGGTCTTTTATTTTCTAAGCAGCGACGAATTAATAAGCCTCGTTATAGTTTTTAAGCATTTTAAGCCACGGTCTAAATTAAGCGAGTTTACTGTTATCAACATTGCAGGTTTTTTAATCAGCGTCTTAAACCTCTAAGTTTTAGATTTATTTACTCCTTGCAATTTTCTGCATTTACTTCGCATGTTCAGGTATTATATTTTTAAGGCGTTAATTAATTGGGAGGGTTTTTTTTTGTAAACGCCATCTGCCGTGCTATAACGGTGAATTGTATTGATCCGTAGAAATTATGCAGGAATATCGATTTCACTCCCTGGTAACGCGAAATTTTAATGGCATTATATAAAAACACATAAAATTTATCTTATATATTTTTCCTCTCCCTAAGCGAACTACCGAAAAAAAGTAGGAATGTAGGGTTCTTCCCCTGAAATTGACCGAATGAACTTACCTGCATGGCTTCCGAGCAATGCGTGTTTGCCTATCGTTAAGGGGGAAATAATGCTTTCTTGTAATGAAACGGTTTATAGTCTTTTGTAATGAGTTCGCGATGTTGAATATATTTCATGTCCTATCTCTTCTTTCTCTCCTTTCAAATATTAACGAAATGGGGTTTATTTCAACGAACCGAGTGGTTCTTAAAATATTGCTCGTTTTAATGTTGCTGCGTTGCTTAATGGTACAATCCTTTTTTTTTAACTTTGAGGTTTGGTTGTACCTTGTATCCCCTTAATTCGCGAATGTTGACTGCTGAATACGAAAATGTAGTAAACATTTTAAAACCCGCGTGTAATTAAAGTTATTAAGTGGATTCAATTTTAGCCAATGTGACCAAAACCCGAAAACCAGTTTCAATTTCGAGTCATTTTGCAGAATTATTGCATGTAGTTTATTTAAACCACGTTTAAATAGCAGAAAAATAAGCAAAAAAATCGGACAATAAATGCCAACAATTTTTTTTTTTAACCGTAGTAGAATTATATAAAACATTCATTCTTTGCACATAATTTGTATAAAATATATGATTGTTCCATTTTACATATGTATATTTGTATAATTTAATGCCAGTGTGGGAAAATACAGACTTGTATAGCTACAGTTTAAAATGTTTAACACATATTTTGGTGACATACTTTAGTAAAATATGGTGGTTATTGGTAGTGGGAGTAAGTCCTTGAAAATCTAAGGGATTTCTTGAAATCCTTGAATTCTTCTTTTAAATGTACTGAACATTCATTTCACAATGTTATTAACAGTTGTCCCCAGCTATCCTCCAAAACTTTTCTTTAGATAATTGCTTTTTGAAAAATTATCTAAATAGAAATACACGCTATGAGAAAATGTGTATAAAAAGTAGATTTTTGTGGGGAAAATAACGCTGGCTCCCTCTTGTGTTCCGCATCGTTGCTTTATTATAACTTTTGAATAGGTCTAGTACTCATTGTTTGGTGTCTTTCGCACAATGTAAGCTTTAAACCAGTTTTATATAAAATGCTGAATGTGTCTTTCTATAGTAAGATGTCTTTATGCCGCATGTTTTTCATCGTCATGGCCTTTAACTGAAGTGTTTTTATACTCAGTGGAGCGATGACATTTCTGTTTAAAACATGCCATGTCAGGTAGGCATAATGTGGAAAAATGTAATAAGGAAAAATTGGAGACGTTAACGTCTTTAAAGTGCTGCTCCAGACAAACTGCAATTATTAGCTTGGATCTCAAAGCAGAGAATTAGAATAGGTTCATTTTTTTCCATATGAAATCTCCAAGGTTTTAAATTGAAAAGAAAAGTTTTTACGCTTGATGAATGCGAATCAAAAACTTTACACAATATTTTTGGGGATAACTCTAGCGTATAACTAATTGCAAATTGTATTTTTACTTTCATGTTTAATGTAAGTGAAAATATGTAATTTTCATTTTTGTTTCCAAATTGCAGGTTAGACTCCCATGTATGATATTTTTTTATTGTAGCCCGGTGAAGAATTCTATATGTAAAATTTAAACTTATTAATTATTAAAATGAAAAATCTAAATTTTGTCATATATTTATGCTAAAATGTTTACATGTCTATGTAGCATAGATTGGACCACGAAGCGTATGTCAAACCATAACTGCATATTATTGTAATTAGTTTTGAATGTACAAGTTAATTGCATAAATATACTATATTAGACACGAATACTTTCTCCTGTTAACAGTGCAATTATTTTTTTCCTATTCGATGGACCCATACTGGTAAAATTAATTTGTTGTTATTGTTGTTAAAAATTCATGGTGTGACTAGTATTGTTAAATTACTAAAATTACCAAGGTTAGCCTTGTACTAAACAGTGTATTTACCTAACAGTACACGCAATATGTATAGTATCTGGTCAAGACAATGAAATTCAGGCTTAAAATAGCTGGGGTTAAATTGTTATGGTTGTCATAAAATGTTACGGTAGAGGTGTATAGGGTAATACAGTTGTCATTGTGAATTCCTCTTAAATGATGGTCGCAATTACATTGATCTCTTATTCTGATAATTTCAATGATTTACTGTTTATTTTCAATGATTTTGAACTGATAGTGTTTTATAATCATTAAATTAATCATTTCAAGTCAATCGGATATATTCAGGCATATGAAGCAGCTCGGTTAAAATTATTAAAGATGGTGTACTATGGTCTAGTGTGAAACAATTCAAAAAATTTCTAAGCCTACCACCAGAACTATATTTTTTGAAGAATGTAAACATGAGATATTTTTGAAATTGACATTTCACGTATACGGAGCTTGGTCCTTCTATGTAACCAAGAATTTCTTGGTTACATAGAAGGGGTAAGAATACCAATAGGATTAGTGGGGACTGGGGAAATGCTGATTTCATTCAAGCATCACTATGTATAGCTCGCACAGATGCTCCTCAGCCCCTTTTCCTGCTCTTAAGTTATTTCACGTGTCTAATATTTAATAATTCCAGCACGGCGTAACGACCCCTGTGCATGCGAGACGGGCATTACCATAGAAGCATAGGCGCGAGTGAACTAATAAGCCTTGTTTTGGGTGTGTTATCTCGCGTGCCCAGACATGAGACGTAGCAAAGGCAGTTTTATAGCATCGAAAACGTAGCCTGCTGCATGCGTATCGACGAATTTTGTAATTCTCCGCCGCCAGAGTTCAGTGCTTGCTCATAAAAGGTATGGATTTGCAGTGGGCAGCCCCATCCGAGGCTGACACTTGCCACCGATGCGTTTGCAGAGCTCGGTGTGCAATGGAAGGCGGTGTTTAACTATTCTTTACATTAAGTATTCATATAAAAAAAAATGCTAGCTGGTTTTTGTCGCCTTTCTCGCTAGTTGGATGTAGCTGTAATTGTGCCCTGGAATCTCTGGAATCGAAGGAGTCTTTTCAATCATCTTCATCTTCATCCCAAGTTTCTAAAGAAGAAGATAGTTTTTTTGTTGTTGTTGGTTCTCCAATCACGGAAAGGAAACAAATTTGTTTGTTCGACGGAAGTGTATTCGCGTGTGTGACCATCCTCTACAGAACACGGTAATGGGATGGACATTTCACTCATCGTTGGACATTCTCAGCTTTAATGTGAAAGAGCAACGAACGCTCGTTGAAACGCCTTTGTAAAGGTAAACATTGTCGACAAGTTTGTGATCAATTTTTGTAGCAGTTTTTAACAAAAATGACCAGCGTGAGGCCTGAAGAGAACATGTCTGAGATGTGGGAAGTCCATCTTGAAGGTGTTGGATACAGTCGTAGGTGATCCTACAAATAAAATCTAATGGTTTTGTGAGTGTTGATGGTTGCTGGTTGAGGAAACTCCTGATGTGTTTTGGAAAACTCATTTGAGGAACTTGAAATCTATTCTTTATGGTCTTTAGAAGCTTCTTCTGAACATCTTTTCAATATCGACCAAAGATCTTGGAAGCATTGTCTGAAGATTTTGGATAAAGCTTGAAGATCTATCAATCGCCTTGGATCCTGGGGATCTCTGGAATGCGTGACCTCTGAAACATCATCCGTGTATCTTTGATAAAGGATCTAAATTTTAGTCAACGGATTTAAGTAGATATGTCATGATTCTTTGAATTACATGTACGCTATCTTGGAAGCATTGTCTAAGGATTTTGGATATAACCTGAAGATCTGTCAATCGGCTTGTTTCCTGGAAATATACTAACTTCTTATAATCTCTAGCAATAAGTGACCTCTGAAGCATCATCCGAACGCCTTTGAAGAAGGCTATGGTAAACGTCTTGGAGATGCAATCAGTCTTCTAGTACTTGGAGCTTGTCCTCCCAGAACTTTGGAACGTGATGAAAGAAGGCTCTAGATTTCTTAAGAGTTGCTGTCAGATAATTACAAGTTTTTGGAATCGTCGTCCCAAACTCTTGACAACACCATTTCTGAAATTCATCTTTCAAAGTTCTTGAAGTTTGTGCCATCGACAAGATACTGAATTGTCGTCTAAAACACGAAAATTCTTGCGATCATCACCACCAGCTCTGTTGGGAGGACCATGGAGTTGTAGTCGTCCACAGTCTACTTCACTACGGCACCCACTACGGAAGGCAGCTTGTTCCCCAGGGAGCCCGATGGCAACCCCGAGGGTGATGACGGCCCCAGGGGCATCCCCGAAATCCCGGAAGGAGGATCGGTCGAAACCAGCGGCTTGAGCGTACGGAGCGCCGTGCGGCGCTTCGGCAGGCAACTCTTGGGCAGGGCCGAGAAGCTGCTTAACGATTTTCGGGCGCCCGCCATCTTTTGCCATGGCAACGGTAGCCGTGGTAACCAAGACGACATTGGTCGACAAGATGCTGCTGCTGAGGGCATTGAGCGGGCTGATGGTGGGGGCAGTGCAGCGAGGAGTGCTCGTAGTAGTAGCGGGAGCACCGAGCAGGATGTGGTGGAAGATGTGCAAGGAAGAAGACCCAAAATGCTCCAATATTCAGCGTCGAGTGCCGGCGGAAGCCACGCCGTTTCTGCCCTGGAAATCGTGCCCGAAGAGGATGTGACCGGAAACGAGTGCGAGCCCTTTCCGCCCCCGCCACCGCCGCATCTCCTCTTGCACCCCCAGCAACATTTTCCGCCGCCTCCGTCGTCCTCCTCGTCTTCGGCACACCATTTGCCAACGTCTTCTTCTGCTGCAGCATCCTCTTCGCAGTCCCAGTTGCCACCTACCGGAGGTGTGTGGTCCGTCTTCGTATCCTCCGCATCCAAGGAGGATAACGCTCACATAATTCGCTTCTACCTGGACCAGGTGTTCACGAGCACTAGAGAGGTAGGTCATTTATCACCACCCCCACCTCCCCCTGTTGTGAGGATGAGATGCTGTGAGCACTTCCATGATTGGTTTTATGAAATTGTGCATGCAGTGTCTGGTCAAGACATTGTTAAGTCAGTCTTCACCTTGTTATGAGGATGACCTGCGTTTTCGGTCCATGACTACTGAAGGTCGTTGATTTTTATATACATACCATATTTCCAATTGATTGTGATTTTATGGTTTTCCAACCAATGATGGGATGGTTCTTCAAAAATCTGCTTCTTTCACTCGGATACTTGCTATTTCCTGTATTCCTTTTTCATGACCTGCCTGACCAATAGATCTTGATGAGCCTGTTGTGCATGCCATCAAATTTATACCCAAAATGCCCGATGGCAAATAAAGATATGGCGGACTGTTTTGTGGTGTGGGTATTGTAACGTTAAAGGGCATTAATCAGAGCAGGCTTCAGTATTTAGAGGAAAGACAATTAGAAGATTCGGAAGATAGATACTTCTTCTGTTCAGTCTTAACAATCTCAATTTATGTCAGAAGTGTTTTATACATATCAAGCATGCAGTCCTCCTAGTAATATTGCGGCATGTCTACGTGCCAATTTTGCTTGCAAAAATGTAACACTCACTTGTAGCATTCTGATAAATGTTTGGGAATGGTCACAGTTGTGATATGGTCAACTTTTGGAAGAGATCAACATAAAACTGTTTCTTGAATTTTTTTTGTCGATGTGTGCTTACAGTACATAACCTACAAAATGAAATTTCACATTAGTTTTTTTAGCAAAACTAAGCTGCAGAAATAAGGGGAAAACAAAACTTTTTTCTTGATAATTTGGGTTTCCAGAAGCATAATGTGCTTCCAGAGCCAAACATTCAAAATCTACATCGACATTAAAACTTAAATCTTTTCAGAAAACAAATATGACCCATTATGTTTTTATGTGCAAATTCGACAACTTCTTCTCCTTTTGTTTGTATATTAAAAAAATTTTTAATTCCTTTCTTTTCAATATACATTGTACATGTCCTTTTTTTTTTTTTTTTTTTTTTTGATATCTTTTGATATTTTTTGACTACTACATGACCTTTTTATGTCGTCTTTGATATTGCTGGCATCCGTCGTATTCAATCTTAAGGGCATAAAAATCCGTAAAAATAGGTTGGCTGTGCTTGTAGTGGTGCTACCATAGCAGTTTACTGACAGCCAATTTATCATCCTAATAATTACTCATCGGCACGATATCCTCTGATGCCATTTGTTTAAACCTTGGCGTAGTCATTACTTAACACCAGGTTTATTGCCCGCACAAGAAGAGTATTTTTTTTTCCAATATCCAAAATGTGAATTATGGTTTAATAAAGACAAGCTGGTGAGAAAATGCACGCGGTGAATTTACAGTAAACCAGATTGTAGCCAGGATTGCTTCCTGTTTTCTATCCCTTTTGATTCACCTGAACTATGAATCTTGGCTCGATACCATTCAGAGGTGAAAAATAGGAAATTGGAAAATGTGCTTATTTATGGGCACGCTATTCCACTCCAGAGATTCAAAACTTGGCAGTGGTGAGACTAAAAGTCCTTTTTGGAAAACACTAATGTCTCCTGACAAAACAATGCTATTTTTGTATAAATTAAAATTTATTTTGTTGATGTAGCACGTGGCAATATTAAGATAAATATCCTTTATGAGTACGAATCTAAACTAAAATTTCAGGCTTTTGTTTATTCGTTCTGGACATTTTTTAAAAAAATCAGAAATAGTTTGGTCTATCGAATGGTAGCATTTCGAAATTATACATATGCATTTCAATTTTTTTATTAGAAATATGCGCTAAATGGCTTGCAAAATTTGGAAAATGGCTTAAATAAAGTATAAATTTTATATGATGGAGTTTCAAGGCTTCAGTTTTTAAAGGATTTTTTTTTTTAAATCTCTGCAGACACTTTTCGTGTTTCCCCTCCTTTGCTGCAAAGTCGTTCACAGCGTTAAAAGTTGAAATTTATGCAAAATTTTCTTAGGAGTTTGCAGTGTAGTAGTCGAATGGCTGAAAATCGATCGATGTTCAAAAGCCGATGACCTCAAAATTCAATGAGCCTTTCGCTGCAGTGTAAATCCTGTAATTTTGAACACCGTCACATTTTAAGAAGCATCTAAATGATAAGGAGAAATATGGGACTTGATGCATCATCCTTAATTTAATTTTACCAGAAATAACGCTTGAATACTGTAACATGGGTAATATCTGATTATAAATTGGGCATTGCAAAATTTTCCATTTGGGAATGAAGGCTGGTGTATCTGTCAGTAAAGATCACCATGGACTGATATCAAATCTAAAGACTTTTGATAGCTCAATGCACTCTTTATCTATGATGTAGTGTCTTTTTTCATAAATTTGTAATCTTACATTCAGAAAAATTGTATTTGAAAGATGTATTTTTTGATACATTGCAAGTCCTTTCTTGACCCATTTCAGCATTTTTGGGATAGTTATTAAAATGTAAGTTTAGGAAATAGGTATGTTTAAACTGATCTTTGTTTGTATTACTAACTACTGCTGAACAAATCTATTTAATCATAACAGGCTGATTTCTGAAATAAAATTAAGAAATCGATTTTGATTTTTAAAATAATTTTTCAAAAATGTTCCCATACAATTGATATTGTATTTACCAACAATGATTGTTACAACATTAATTCGCACAGTAATGTGACATTTGCTAAGGTACTATTTAAATATTTACATGTTTTCTATAATCAAAAATGTTAAAAATGCACGATATGAATTTGTAATTGAATTCGAGACATACTCCTATTAATTATGCGTGCTGTTCTCTCCATATCTCATGGACATGGACCTTAGCGTCTTCTTAATTGGTTACAGCATAAATTAAAGTAGCAGAAAAAAAAAACCTTTCCTACTGTTATTATATTTTCTGCATTGTTATTTCATTATCTTTAAACGTTGTTAGTTCGAGACTAGCTGAGCTTTGAATCGGAGTTCATGGCACTCGGAATGGGGGAAAGTAATCGATATAAACCATAAAAGAGGATTCAAGGTAGGCCTAGAAAGGAGGGAAATATCATCGCTAGTGGTGAAATGCACTAGCATTTTGTTGCCTCCATTTTTGTTATTTTAGTGCCACCTTCTATGCCGCTAAATAATTGATGACGACAAAATGTTCATTTTCATCTTCTGGAATGAGCTGCTGTCTTGGCACTAATTTGGTGGCTTTATTAAGGTGTTTTTTTTTTAGGTTTTTTAGCAGTCAAGAAATGTGCTACTTGCGGAGGTTTTAATACCGAGTTGCTCGGCTCTTAATAGCGCACTTGAAAATTCAATATTGCGATGGTGTGTAATTGTAAACCCATCTTGGCTCGTTATTAATTAACATTTCTGTTTGCTTTTAGGTTATTGCCTTCATCTGTGGCCTCATTGTGTTCCTGCTCATGATCTTGTGCCTGGCTAGTCCCGATTGGCTCCTCGCAGAAAAGTTTCGACAAGGTCTCTGGGTACATTGCATTTCCGAAGATGCACCACTGCCGCTGCCATTCAACATTACGGAAAAGGGAGACTGCTTCACAGTACGAAATATGGGTGAGTTGCGAGTGCAGGTAACGGGAAAACCTATCGAAGAAACTCTGAATTTTGTATAACGTTTTGATAAGTTGGAATTTATTTTGAGTGATAGAGCAGGGTGGTCCAACATGCGATCCCCGAAGAGTTTTTTTGCGGCCCTCCGCAACATTCGGTTTACATTATTGCAATGTGCGATAAGTATTTGATAGAGGCGGGTTACGGAAAATACAACCAAACTCAGTCTCTATTGTGCTCTTACGGGACTTTTGGTAGGAAAAGTTGAACCACCCTGCGAGTGAGGATCAATTATTTTATGTTAGGTGTGTAATGGACGAGCGCGTATTCGATGTTTAGGACTGTTGTCATTTAAGAATGATTTTCATTTCAATAAGTACAGAAACAAAGCACATAAATTCTATTGAATGATTTAGGGCCGTACAATGAATAAAATATTTTAGTGGGAAAAAGTAGATGTAAGAAAGTACTCACCATTTTGCTCAAACTCGTTCAACGAATGAAAGTTTAGAATATGTTCATACTCTCACTGAAAGAACTTACTCGCCCTTAGTGAGTAAGATGTTGACTCGGCTATCACCCTGTCTCATAATCTTACTGACCACGGTTGCAATTGCTATTTTATTTTTCATTATGACAAAAAAAATTATATGCATTAGCGAGTAAGTATTGGTCAGGGAATTTAGGATTTTAGTCAGGGAAAAGTCATGGAAATTAAAAATGTAAATTTTGTGGCCACCCTAAAAATGCAGGAAGTTTTAGGTGAAAATTCACACAATCTAGAACAAAATTACTGCCAAGTTTCGTAGATCAAGTTAGATTATAAAGTAGAATAAAATTGCAGAAAAGGTTTTCGAATAATTGGTTTTGAAATTATGATCATATATCATGTCCTGGCTTATATACCAGTACTCATGCCTGGTAGCCATGTCTAAGATCATCAAACAAAAACTCACATGAGAATGAGCTTAAGGTAATTTATTTTTTCATTCATTGTAATAAATGAGTAAGATGTATTTGCTGCCACCTAATACTCATGTGAGCAAGAGCAATACCAACTTGCTCATACCTCTCAACTTTTCATTTGTTGTTCGGCCCTTAATTTCCCCCACGTTGTCTTCTGAAAACATGCTATTGCCATTTTGGACATCGTTTCATGTTTCCGTTGTAAATTGTTAGCGTCCTTATAATAGGATATCATATGTTCGTTTGTCCGTTGCCGATTCATTGAATAGTTGTTTACAAATGCTTTTATCCAGCTCTTTTTTAAAAATGTCATTGAAACCCAATGTTATAAGTAGGACGACGATCAAAGCAATTTCACTTTATCGAATTTGCCCGGTGAAAAATTCGATTACTAATTTGATCCCTAATTCTCCATTAAAGGATACATTAAGGCATCGGCAGCTCTCTGCGTGTTTTGTCTCCTGTTCGATGTCATGGCAACAGCGATGACCGGATGTGGATTGTACAGCAAAGATCCCGTGCTTAAGTATCGTCTTTACCGCTATGCTGTTTATACGATGATTGCAGCTCGTAAGTCAGTTTTTTGGATTTATTTTGTACGGCATGCTCGACTTTGCATCTGATTAGATTAATTAGAAATCTCTTATTTGGATGTTTACGACAAATGTTGGCTGCATGGATTCTCCGAGCATTTTATTTACCAAATAGTTTAATTTCACATATGTCACAAATATAAGATTTCTGGGAACGACGTTAAGATGGCGTACTTATCCTCGTTGTTATCATTTGCAGTGGTGAGCATACTGATAGCGCTGATAGTCTATCCATCGTGCTTTTCTGCCGAACTCGATCAAAGCAATCGGCGTTTGTGGGAGTTCGGGTGGGCCTATGGCGTCGGTTGGGGAGCTGCCATTTTCCTATTCGGATCCATTGTTTTACTGCTGTGCGATAAGGAAAGCGAAGAAATCTACTACAAGGAAAGGACAATCATACACGACAATAACGAGTCGAAAGCATAAAAGGACGTGGAAGCGATGCAAATGCGTTCATCCAGTCGGTAAATATGGCGATAGAAACCAATTAACGTTTAAGTGAAACTTAATTGTAAACTGGTATGCAAGTTACCCTCTCGAAAATGACTGATATGAAGAGAAACAAACTCTACCCGTCCATTCTTTAATAATTGTGTGCTTAACTGGATCTAGCAGCGATGAGGATTGTTTGAAGAATTTTTTTTTGCGTGTGTGAAAGCTCATCCTTCCCTTCGAGAAAAATGCAAAATTTGAAATTACGAACGAGGCGGATCGAGTCTTTGTTGCGCATTAAATGTCTCGGGGTTGTTGGTCGGTTTGGAAAATCAATCTGCAAGAAAGCAGCCGCGAGGACCTGAAAAAACATGAAAATACTCTCGCCGGGTGTTTAAGCGAAATTTCCTAGGAAAATGAATCTCCTTTTTTTTAAAAACATAGTTCCGAACTCAAAAACGGAAAAGCGGAACTGTAATTTTTTTTCTTTGATATTGTTATTTATTTAAAAATATATATATACATTATATGAAATAAGGTGGGTTTAGAAACGTTGATTTTGTGACCAAACAATACTTTTCATTATGAAATTTCAAACAAAAACTCGATAAATTTCATATTTCTTGGTGTATATCTTTAATAGATGCAAGCACACTTATAAGATCTTGAATGTAAACATGAAGAGGCACGACAGATGATTTTTTAAAGTTTTTAAACAATTCAAAGTTGATAATAATAATAATGTGCTGCATTGGCATATTGGGCGTTGAAATATGTTTAAAAATAACTTGTATATCTAGAATGTATGCAGCAGATTGATTAATTTTAAAACAAGAGCGGACAATTAATCGTATTGGCCCACTTACAATGATTTTCCTCAACATCCAATACTTTCTGTTTAGTTTTAAAAAAGCAAGTAAAAATGGAAATTATTCCCACAAAATGCATCGCTACAATATTGAATATTCTCTAAATTTTCCAATTTTCAAATCATAAATGGTTAAATTCTAAGTTAAGATCAATCCTTGAAGAAAAGCAGATAAAACGTTTCTATGTTGAAGAAAAAGTGGTTTTCAAGTGCAATTTAGGTAAAGGATTAAGTTAATTTTTATCATTGAGCGTATAACGATAATCAATCTAAACTCGTGAAATCTAGCAGTTACAAAAGATTGAATATGTAACACTGCAAAAACAATATACTGTAGGTGCTAAAAAATTTAAAAATCAGATCTCGGATATAAAATGTATATTTTCCAGATTTTTTTATCAAATTTTCCAATATTATTGAAACAAATTTTCATTTATTACTGTTGTCAATTTGGAATAGTTTTGGTTACAACATTCCATACTAAAAACTTTTTAGCTTCTCGGGCATCTACTTATAAATTTCAGTGCCGCAAAATATTTGGTACTTCTCAAAGATTTTTGGCCTCCTAGGTTCAATAGATATACCTAAAACGCTTTTTGCTGTATGGCTTTACCAAATTAAAACTTAAATGTAAAATTAAAATGGTGAAGCATCTGCAAATTTTTAATTTGACTTTATACCAATCGTGCTCCAAAACCTTGGCTATGTTGATTTGGGCTGTAGCAACGAGTTTATTCCTCGCATAATTTCAGACTTATTTCAAATATTCGAACAAAATCATGTAACGTTCAGGATGACAAATTGTATGGTGTGCATTACTTGTACTTGAAAGTGCGATGTAAAAGAAAAGCTTTGATAGAATTGTGTAATTACCCACATCTTTTCTCCCATTACCCATCTTTTCATTCCATGACTGAATTTTAAAATTGTTTGAACTATGGTTTTGTGCCATCCATAAAATCATTGCGTTTTTACTCAATAATTCATACAAGTAGGAACATCCGTGCCAGTTTTTCCTTACGAATGTAGGGTGTTCAACTCGAGGATGTGGTAGTAGATTTGATGTCCTAGTTCAAATTTCAACACAACTTATCATAAACAGTTTTAATTTCTTTTATTTTTAGGTAAACAGGCTGTTCCTTGCATTTATTCAATTCTTGCTCCTTAATTAAGGAGTTGTTAAAGTAAATAAGTTTAACGTTGTGAAAAACACGTGGACGTGAAATGAAAGCGTGGAATTTATTTAATTTAAATTTTTCTGAATTTTTAGCGGTTGCTTAGGTGCAGACATCCTAATCAGGAAATGATAAAGAGGAAGAAATAGAAATATTCACGTGTTTGCATTTCACAGAAATCTGCGAATCGGGCATTTGCTTTTTTCATGGACTTCTATCTCAAAATGGGTCGCTATCTTTTTTCTAAATGGTTTCATCCTGGAACGGATAACTAAATGAATTTTCTTACGTAGGTAGGTAAATTTAAAAGTGATCTTGCGTGATGTTTTAAATAGTTGATGAATCTCTGCTGTCAAAACTTTTGTATGATCATCCAAACACATTTTACATTATTGTCAAACAATACGCGTTTTTATTGATACTTGTAAATTATTTCAGTTTCTTGAAAACATGAGACATTTCTTTCAATGAAATTCACCGTATTAATATTATTTTAAACTATTTCAAACCTTTTAACTATATACTTTTGAGAAAGAAATCTGAGATCGAAGCAGTTGGCTAACACTAATGATAAGCTTATTTAATGTCTTATTAAGTATTGAAATCATTTATAATGTTTTACAGCATGTTGTTGCAATAATAAATCATAAAAAATATTTACGATTCAAAGATACTTATTGGGATAATTTTACTAAAATTTATACGAAGAGCATAGAAAACGATATCCTTTTAAGTCTAGTATTCATGGTTACCCGGATTTTAAAAATTCAGTTGACTCCGTTTATATAGGATCACGGAAAATAGAATCATCCGTCTATTGTAATCAGAATCGCCAAAAAACATTTGAAAATAAATGCCTAATAGAAATATTAAGCCCCGTAATACACGTACATGAAATGGCATTAAACCCCCTTTCTCTTATGTTTCATGCCACATTTTCTGTTAGCTGTTTGAACAAATTGTACACGTATAACATGGAATTGCTAAGAAAACGTAAAGATTTAAGCCTGAAACGGAAGATGACCATTTATTAACAGTGTGATCAATTACCTAAATAGGTCAACAGAATGCGGCTTTACAGTTATAAATCGTCCAGTCAGGTTCACGTTAATTTTGTTTGCCTAATTTTCCACTTATTTGACTTTTTTTTCCATGCATTTAATCTTATTTTTCCAATTATTTTACCCCTTTTTTAATTCATTTTACTCCTTATTCCACTTATTTAATTACCCTATTTTTGCATTGATTTTGCCCCATAGGGCGTTAATTTCTGGTCCTACGGGATGGAGGGTTTAATTTGAACCATTTTTTCCACTTTTTTCCACTTTATTCCATGTTTTTATTTATTTCACTCATGCAAAGGGTTATTTAAAGGTCTCGCAGGGAGGGGGGGTCATCCAAAAAAATGAGTGAAAATGTCACATAAAAAAACAAGTGGAATTGTCACCAAAAAATAACTGAAAATGTCACCCAAAAAAACTATTGAAAATGTCACTCAAAAAGCGAGTGGAAATGTCACCAATGACATGACACCTTGACATGACATACCTTTATCGCGTCCCCCTAGCCCTTAATTTGTGAAGCCGAGACAAGCCGTCAGCCGCAACATTGGGTTTTACAAAG